>JAKSZP010002852.1:0-136449 GCA_022478985.1 Massospora cicadina | reverse complement strand
CGTTTGGTGGGTTTGTGTTGATTAATAAGCTTAACGGTTTAAATAAAGTTAGTGATTGGTTGATTTTGTAAAGTTGATTGGTTTTGGTAAGTAGTTGTGATTTTGGTTGTTTCAATACATTTAGTTTTGGTTTACGAAGCGGTTGGTGATTGGTTGATTTTTAATCTAATGGTTTTAGCTAAGTGGTTTAGTGGTTTAGTTAATTCGATAGGATTAATATGGTATGGCTGAATGGTTGGTAAATTTATATTGATTCAGTATAATTTGATTAGTTAATTTTATCGATAACCATCTACAAATATAAAAATTACTGAACTTTAAGCCCACAAACAAATCTGTGTTAAACTGGGTATCAACAAGAATTAATCTTAAATTTTATTTACAAAAGGATCAGTATGTTAATTTGTTTATATAGACACAACATCTCGAGTAAATGACCAAAAATCACCAAACTTGGCACAAGTATTCTATAAAGTTTGGGAACGGAATGCTAATATGTAATTGTTTAATATAATCATATAAATTTAAACATCAGTTCTATATAAGATCTAGAACGTATATTTCTAATGGTAATTATATAGCAATTTGGCTGTGTATTTTCATATTCATTTAATTCAATAGTTTCATAGGCTTTGATATTTAGTTGGTAGTTTTTGGCTGTTTTGTAAGTTCAATAATTGTTTTTGCTGAGTGGTGGTTTATTTTTTGGCTGATTCGATAGGCTCAATAGTTTCAGATAAGAGATTGATGGTTTAATTAATTTGGCAGACTTAATAGATTTTAGCTAAGTGGTTGGAGGTTGGAATTTTTAATAGGTTTAATTGTTTCTGAACTTATTGATAGCTATCTACCAATATAAAAGCTAAAATAATTTAGATCTGATTGATTTGATAAGTTTATTTTATCTGGCTGAGTGGTTGATGGTTTTTGGTCGAATCGATAGGATATAGTTTAGCTTTGGAGGTGATTAGTTATTGGTTGATTTGATAAGTTCAGTTAGTTTTAGCTGAGTAATTGGTCTTTTTGGTTGCTTCGATTGAGCAATTAGATTTAGCCGAATAGTTATTGCTTAACTATATATAAAATCTAAATTAATCAGTTCGAATCACCTGAAATTCTATAGACACCGTAGCGAAGCACGGGTAACTCCGCTAGTTAAGTTATAAAAGTTTTTCACTAAAAATTTAAAGTTGGCCAACAGGATATTAAATAACCAAATAGTTTTTTAACCATTAACCCGGAGATAGATATATACCAGATCGGGTTAGAGATAAGTTATCCCAATTATGGGTTTGTTTTTTAGTACTAGATGGTCCCAACCCCCAATTATGGGTTTATTTTTTTATGCTTTATCGATGTATGACCTGATAAGTGTAATAAATCGGAGACCTACTAAGCCACATGTAAGCAACAAAAGGATATCTTTATGGTTATTTTGGAATATTTTTTTGTTATACAGTATCAAAGATATGCAGAATTGATGTAGATATATACAAGCATTATATAGTTTGACTTGAATTGGACCTTCAAATCCTTCAACCCTATTTGCTTCAATGATTGGGCTGTGAGCTAAATAAGTGCATACATACTGCATTCAAAAAGTTCTGGGACTAACGCTATTAAGGACACAACTTTTCAGATAGATGAAATTTTATTATTTATTATTCAACATACATCCCTTCCCTCTCTATACAGATTTTAGATCGCTCATACAATTGTTGAAAGGCATGCACATAGTTCTCCTTCAAAATCGTGTTTAAAACAGCTGTCACATTCTTCTGAATTGTCTCTACATTATCAAAATGCTGCCCCTTCAGTGCCACCTTCAGCTTAGGTAACAGAAAGAAGTCAGCTGGAGCCAAATCTGGTGAGTAGGGTGGATGGTTAATAACTGTGACTGATTTTCCAGTGAGAAATTGTGAGACAATCAATGATGAGTGGATTGGAGCATTGTCATGCAGAAGAAACCACTCCCCTGATTGGTACATTTCTGGCCTAACCCTGCGAATTCTTTTTTAAAAGGTGATCAAGTACCTCTTTGTAAAATGGTCCAGTTACAGTCTGGCTAGGTGGCAAGGGTTGTCACATAGTGTTCCAGTTGTGACACAGAGATAGCTCCATCTGTATATCTATAGCAGCATCAGTCCCAGAACTTTTTGAATGCACTGTGTATGTATAATTTTAACAAAAATATAAAAGTATTGACTCTACATCCAAATTTATCACCTAACCCTGAATTGCCACGCTGTCAGACAATTACTGTATGGCTAGCCATTAAGGATATTCTGGTGCAGAATAGTTTAAATACTACTATAAATTCTGTATCTAATCCTTGGCAGATTTTTAAACCAAGGCAATAATTTTACTCCCCATATTCAACCAAATAGCTCCTCTCAAGATGAGGGGGTTGCTTTGACCCCGGTGAAATAAGTGAGCTGACCTGGAAGTCCACCCATACACCAGCTTGAATTTAGTACAGTTTCCTAAGGGGAAATGACCCCCTATATAGACTTATGGGGGTTCAGGGGGCTGAAAATATTATATCAGCCAATCATCACCTAAGAACTCCAGTAATCAGCTGAACCAAAAATATTTTTAAGGTGGCTGATTTAAGATTACATTAAGATGCTACCCCATGATTATATCATCTCAGCTGCTGATTCAATATATAAATTAAGCCCAACCAAGGTGACAAGCTTCTCAAGAGCGCTGGTAGGATAAATTGTTATTCTAGCTAAATTGAGATCCCCTCTGCCTAACCTGAATTTACTCAAATCCCACTAATATCCTCAAATTAATATAGATGCTATGAAACCTTAATCTGATTGAGGGATTGTTTCTTTTTTTTAGTACTAGATGGTCCTGAGGGATTGTTTCTTTATGATCCCTAAGTTTTTATAATAAAGATTATCTAAAGATCAAAATATCAATGTGGTTTATAATTTTCTCCTTAAAATCTTCAAAAGCAACTAAGAGTTTTAATACTCCATCTCCAGCTATACTGTTGAAACCTGTGCCAATAGCACTAGCGAGCATAGTTGGGCCAGGATTCCAAGTGTTGCTCACTACAGGTGCCCACCTGTACACCACAATATTCCATTTTCTCTCTCACAAGCCTCACTTTTTAAATCAAATTTTGAACTGAACAAGAATTGAGGGAGCATCCAACTGCCAGTGTACACTGCAACTATAGAGCAGTGATCCACGGCCAACCACCCAAGCGTAGGGAAGTCAATCTGCCCATCTGTGCAAAGCACATAGAAATGGGTGGCTTGCAAGCACCAATATTATTTAATAATGAAGGACGCCAAGATGGATGTACCATCTGATGGACTTTCCTCTGGTCTATGCCCCCAGATGTCTCTTACTGGGGAAGGCCTGAACAACCCATGTATGTCAAATAATGATTTGGTGGCATAAATGATGACAAAACATGTAAACATGTCAAAGGGTCACAGAGCCCTTGCAACTAGCGCAGATAATGGGGATGACTCCCAAGGATCAGTGTCCTCTGACAGCTAAACAACAGGAGTTACCCTCAGGGAGTGAGGCCCAATGCTGAGAACAGCAGTCTCAGGAATATTCCCCACCAAACCTCAATCAGTAGAGGGGATCAGGGCCTCACAGGGTAAAACAATTTTTTTGGAAAGACAAAAAATCTGGATGAAGTATTGGTTGGATCCAAAACTGACTCAGATTTGATTGACAAAAATCAGCCACTCAAAGCAACAGGGCAATAACATAAAAAATTTGCTGCCAATACAGAGAAACTTTCCAAATTTTCTTGGAGTATTTGAGTAAAGGAGAAGTTGGGCACCAGTTCTCACAAGGTCCAGTTGGGGGGGGAATGGTCACTGACCAAAATTGATCCAGCAACCTGAGCAAATCATTGAGCATGATCCCTGATGCACCATTGGGTGCAATCCCCAATGAATTTGTGTCAACAGTGGGGTCTAGCTCAGCCAAGAATTGATGGCTGAACCTAAATAGACCATTGGGAACAAATCCTGACAATTTCAAGCCAACAGAGGGAGCTATATTAGCACAAAGTCAATCGCTGAACCAATATGAACCATTGGGGACCAACCCCAATGGGGGTGAAGCTATATCTGTGGCCAAATCTGAGGGATCGGATACTTAAGAAAAGTCAGCAAAAAACTAAAAGTACTACCAGAAGGGGCCAAAACCCTGACAGCGGTCAAGTTGGCGGCCAGGGCCCCGGTGAAATATACCTCAATTCAGACAGACATGTTAGCATGTCGTGGCATGTCTACCCATGAAGTCAAACAATGGGAGGCCTTCCAGTTTCTGTACTCAATGGCGACTCAATGGGTCTCCAAAAATATCAAACCAGCCATCATGGCTATGTGGCAAGACCACAACTTTTCTACCAGAGCGGCCAAACGCTGGCTCAATATCCAAATCTTGATTGACATGGCAGTACTCTTCAAGGCATCATGAGTTTGGACTGAAGACACCCTGGAATGGATGAAAATCCCTGTGGAGAACAAGGTGATTGAGGCCACAATTTGTGAAGATTTAAAAACCAGTGGATGCAAAGGCCTGGATGGATGCCAGCATCGACCTTTTAAATGTGATAGAGTATAACAAGGCCAGTATTACAGCATGATCCACTCAAGCCATCAGGAGCTTGGGCCTCAACCCAACAGAATTAGCCTAATATGGGAAACAATTTCTGAATGTCTCAACCACCCTCAAATGAGCCCAACACACCATTCCAGTAGACATGGCACTGGAATGATATAATACCACATTATCCTCAGAGGAGGTGCTACCATGGATCACAGCTGGGTTCAAGGCCACTGAGGCCCTACACTGGTCATACACCCAAATCCCACCAGCCACTGCATCAGACCTGATGAAAGCGGGCTGGACAAAGGAAAAAGCAGTGGAGTGGTGACCATTTCAGGATTGGTCGCTGGAAGAGGCCATCATATGGTCCACCAATGGAAATGAAATACTGGTTCCAAGTGGGGTCTAGTATGGATCTAATGCACGAATGGGTGGAGCTGAGGGTGATAAAATCGATTCACAAAACTCTTAGAGGCTGACCCTTCCCTATTGAAAAGTGGAAAATCTGGTGCGACATCACAACAATCGCCAATGCTGTAGACTGGGATGCAGCAGGGTTCACCCCAGTTTCAGCCCAACCATGGATGAAACACAAGATTTCACCACAGGCAGCAATGGCGATGAAAGGTGTCATGACCCCAGACCTGGGCTGAGAATGGCTCAAAGTGGGGATCCAAATCAAAACCATCCAGGATTAAAAGCAATCTTTCCCAGAACCAACGCTAGCTGCCCCATATGCCGCCAAAGGTTTCACCCCCTTTGAAGTGTTCCAATGGAGTGAGGCAGGAGTTCTGTCAGCCATGGCACAAATATTTACAGATGGGGTCTGGAATAGTGTTACAGTAAGGAACTGGTGCCAGCGTAGCTCAGTTACGCTGGAGGTCCTTCAAAAATACCTACACCCAACGTGCAGCCTGGAATCTGCCCTCAAGTGGTACCGACTAGGTTTCTCACTGACAGATGCCCTTGAGTGGCAAAACCTTGAGATCATAGCACATATGGCTAAATGTATCAGTCACTGAGGTATCAGCATTCATCAAATTGAAGCATTTCTCAATTGGGGAATAAGCCTTGATGAATCAGTAAGCTGGATTTTGAAGGAGAAGACCCCCATTGAAGTGCATAAACTAAGCGCAAAAACAAAATCCTACAGCGCAGTGGCAGCGCATACTGATGACAACACCTGGAATGGAGTAGGGAGCCACATTGAGTACATATGCCAGTTGATCAGTGGGGGCTTTATGGACCACCAAGTGCTGAATCTGTACCTAAAGAATGCTATCTGAATCCACCTGCAGCTAGTGGAGGAGGAGTAATGGTTCAACCTGATAATGTCAATTTATCAGGAACTTGATAAAGTCCTAGCAGGAGGGGACTTCAATCACCACTGGGTACCCAAACAAGGGTATATTGATATAGCGATTCCAGGAGAATTGGACTGCAAGAAACTCCTAAAAATTACACAAATACAAGGAGATTTATCTGCAAATGGAACTGACCAGATATGCCAACCAAACAGCAAGGTGGGTAACCTTCCAGACCTCCTGACTGATCACAAATGAGAGTGGGTGTACAAAGTGATCTAGACCAGATTATTGTACTATGAGGAAGTACAAGAATCTTGGCAATCTGGTGGCAATTACATTGTGAAGTGCCTCCGCCCCCAGACAGTGAAAGTGCTTTAAAAACTGGCACGCTAGATGAAACTGAACAAAATAACCCTGCCCCAATTCATTTTCCTGCCTGGCCTAAACAGGGTAGCATACATCAAACAAGAAGATGCCAAACAAGTGTGCCGGTTCTGTTACCATACCAGGAACACAATGGCTCAATGATATCATGCAAAGGTAAAACAACTTGGGAGTACAAATATAACCCTGTTGGGGGGGTCACCAAGGTCAGTACCAAGACTTTCCTCCACCTGAAAGCCAGAGAATGGATCCCACGCAACCTAATGGAGGTAGTGGACATGAAACGCCAACAACAAGAATTGGACCTGGCACATAGGGAAGCATAAAACGAGAAATGGCCAAGTGTCCCAAAGTGGACAATGAGCCATTTATAAATCCTAACCCTGAATCATACATAATGGACAAAGGAACAAATCTCATACTGACAGAGCCACGCCCATCCCAAGCAGAATGGATGATCCACGAGGAGGAAAGATGGAAGAAGGCAAACCCAAAGAAATACCCCAAGAAGGGATGGATGCAGGAAGCCAATAAATTGAAATCAAAGCCTGACAAGCCAAACGTGAATACTAAATTGAATTGGAAGTCATTGGCAAACAAACCTGAGGAGACTGGTAAAAAATCAGTAGATGCAGTGAAATTGGCAAAGTCAGCTGGACAATCACCAACTAAAAAATCAAGTACAACTGACAAATTGAATGAAGGGGTGAAAATCTGATTGACAGAGGAAGGGGAATCCACTGCTCCGCCAGTAGGGGACAAGGGGCACCCAGACCCAATCATAAAACCATCCCCATTATCCGTTGATATGGAGAGGGGATGGCAACCAAATTCCTGGTGCACAGGATGCTCAGGAATATAATCCCAGTCCCAACCAACTGGCCCCAAAAGCTGAGTAATACCCCCCACCAACCATTGATGCCATCTTCAGATAACAAAAAGACCTCAGTATGTGACTTGATCCATAACCCAGATAGCGCTAATCCTCATATCCATGGGTCAGACAGCTGGAAATGAGGATTGCAACCAAAAATGCTCAGGGGATGGTGAGCATACAAACGAGGAGGAGGAAGATGCACCATTTAAAAACTAATAATATCAACTTAATTTTTTAGAACGCAAGCGGGTAACCAAAAGGAAATGGTGCCAAGCTCAAACTGCGATGCAAAGAACCACTTGTGGTCCCGCCAAATAGGCTACAAAACCCTCTGGATGGACCATGTGGCAATCGTCACAATGGACAAGAAAATAGACCTGAAATTTGTGGAGAAAACTTATGCTGGAAGGATCTTGATAGCAATGGCTACAAACAGAGAAACTGGTAAGAGCATATGAGCAGTGGCAGTCTACGCTCTGCTGAAGCTCCACAAAAACCATATTTTTTGGAATATTTAGTGGAGGTGCCATCTGAAGCAACGACAATAATAGCAGGTGACCTGAACTGTTGGACAAATGTGAGCTGGGATATGTTCCCAATGAGAGAACGTCCCAACAGAAAGGCTGACAAGATGCTGGAATACCTAATCAAATTGGAGATGTGTCAAATGATTGACAAAGAGGATGATGACCCGGCCAACTTAATGCAATGGTCATACAACTCTTCTGGATCCCCACATTCTGGATCACTTTTAGACTACATCCTAGTGTCATCAGATCTCAAGCTTACGACGTCCAACAGAAAGGTCAGTATAAATTCCAAAAGTGACCACATGGTTGTCCACATGGATATCAATCTTGATGAACCCCTGAGGAATCGCGAATGGCAGCTGGCACCAGCCATGCTGAAGGATAGGGAATGGCGCAGAAAGATTGATTCTGGACTGAATTGACTGGTCGCATATCTGGCTAGCCACCCAGAGTTGGACCCACTAGAATGATGGGCTCAGATAAAAGAGAAACTGAAGCACAATAGCATGAAGGTTGAAAAAGCAACCTCCTACAAGTGAATTGCCACCACAAAACAGCTGTAGTCTAAATTAGAAAGGCTGAGGATCACCCAGCGGGACAGTGAAGACTGGTGGAGCGAGTACCAAACAACGCACAAAAATTATCAAGCCATAATGATGAAGCAAGACTTGGAGGAGATGGACCAATGTGACTTACTGATATCAGAGCCTAGTGGGGATGATGACCAAAGAGGGACTGAAGCACCTCAAGGAAATCTGAATCAAGGCTAGGGTATGGGAAGTGGAGACAGTGGAAGGGGAAGTATCAATAGACCCAGAAACAATCAAGCATGAGGTCAAGCAATTCTACTGTGATCCTTTCTGACAACGAGAAATGAGCAAAAAGGTGACAAATACCCTTATTGACCTGGCCAAGCCAGCACTGGGGGGCTATACACTGGAAGATGTCACCAGATTATCCGCTGAAATTTCTATTAAAAAGTTAAGAGGGTTCTAAAAAAGTCGCCAAGAATGAAAGCATCAGGCCCTGACAATATGTGCGCAGAAATATACAGCACATTCTGTGACCGCATCTCGACAGAGCTCAAAGCCCTCTTTAACCACTGTTTACAAAATGGCCAGCAAATTTTGGGGGTCAAGAGACCCAGATTGTACTCTTTCTACAAAAAGGGACTCTGACGCCAACTTCAAAAGTGGCACTCAATTGAACTATCAAACACTGATTATAAACTGCTCACATGCATATTATCTAATCAGCTGATGGAAATGGCACCGCTCATGCTCCATAAAGCCCAGAATGGATTCGTCAAAGGCTGGAGTATATGGGATAGCATTGGTTCAGTCCAAAGCATACTCTGGGATGTGAGGGGAATTGAGCAGGGGTACCTTATATTCCTCGACATGGAAAAGGCGTATGCCTGAGTAGCATAGTCATTCCTATATAAGGTGCTAAAGGCAGTCAGTATCCCCAACACTTTTTGAGCATGGATAACGATGCTGTACTCAGGCCTGGTAACGAAGGTGATTGTCACAGATGGCATGACCAACAAAATCCCAGTCAGGCAGGGTCTCTGACAAGGTGACCCTATATCACCAATACTCTTTAATTTTGCAGCCAACATTCTGCTGGCTGCAGCAGACGCAAAACTCTAAGGCCTAGTACACCCCAATCAAATGCCACTGAAGATGATAGCATTTGCCAATGACACAGTAGTAGGCATAAGCTCACTGACTGACCTCCAGGGTGCCAAGGAACTATTAGACCTTTACCAGCTAGCTTTTAATGTGAAAGTCAACTTAGCAAAAACCTCAGTGATGAGGATTGGCAACCTGCACTTCAGCCCGCTGACTGACCTAATGCTGATCATGAACTCCCAGACAATCAAATACATCAGGATACTATTCAATGATAAGGGACCAGCGATACTTGAAACTGAACAGTAAGTATTTTCAAGCTTATCAATCCAAATGGCATGCTAGAAGAACGCCAGACTATGCCTCAAAGAGAAAGTTCAATCAACGTCTTCATCTTCTTGAAGTTGTGGTACATTGCTCATGTGCTGCCAATGAGCCAAACCTAGAGAAGAAAATCAGGACAATGCTCCAAACCTTCCTGTGGTTCAAGGTAAAGGCGATGCTGATAGTGCTGGAAACCCTGTCAAAACCAAAGAACAAAGGAGGCATGGACCTCATGGACTTTGAATCTCACGCTTGGAAAATATTTGGGAAGCCGTTCCTTAAGCTAACACAGATGCACATGCGTTGCCTGACCCTAACGTGGGGCATGAACTGGGCAAGAGCCAAGGCCTTCAAGAGCTGGTCTCTCCCCCCTCAATACATGAATGGATGGCGCACCACCCACGGATAACCTCCCAAAGGGTACTCCACACTACTGGATACTATGCAATTGGTCCATGTGCCAGGGCGGATGGTCATTTGAGCAATTGGCCCAAGATGCCAACCAAATTCAAAGGGACATTGAGGCCCATAATTCCGCAATGATTTCCACAATAATCTGGGAGGAGTGTAACCAAATTGCTGACGAATACGCCACCAAGTTGTTCAAAATAAAATACAAATTGACGCTAGTAGAATTGGGGATACGCTCCCAAAACTGGGGTGCAATCCACCCACTCATCCACAAATCCTAAAAGACTGGACTACTGAAGGCCACAACACCAACTACCCAACGAAGGAGTTGATTTTTGGCCTGAACTCCTGTTTGGTAACGGCTAAAAAGCGTTTGGTAACCTGGCAGATCCTAAACTGGGCATTCAAATTGGGCAAGCACAGCAGGCTGGACTACCTGCACAAAGAGTGCCCCATATGCGCTGAACTGGAATCAGACATCACCCACCATTATTATAAATGCGCCATGTTCAAAAAATACTGGTCCACGATGTGACACATCCTATCAGGCAAACAATTGCTGATGGAATACATCCAATGCAGGATCTTTTCTTCACAAAAACCTTGAGAATGGCTCCAATCCAACTATGAGCCTTCATCTACCATTATTGTGTATAAGTAATTCTCTGTGCACTCATTGCCAAGATTTTGAGCTACAAGCGCCCCCACCACAAAGGTTTGGTATTGAAGACCATTCAGATTATTTATGATCAGCTCCATCAGATCTCAAAATTTTTGCGCCTAATTCCTGGGTGTTATAAAGCTGCACATTTTGCTTTCCCCACTGGATCACTTGTCATACACGATGGGGCAACTAATTGATTGAGAATTGAATGGCCTGTAAGCCCGCCAATGCTAGAACCATGGCTAGCGATGGCGATTGCCAATCAGTAATGATTGGAGGTGCTAGAATTCTAGTGGCCCAAACTCCCAGTCTTTTTTACCCTCGGCCAAATTGTCTGTATTCCGCCCTCCCCTCTTACTCTCCCTTAAAGTTTATTTTAGAGTAAAGTATGGAGTTTTAAAAAGCCTGTACACCACGATCTTCTAAATTAAAGTGGAGGATGTTCAGGTGAGTAACCCTCCTGCCCTCTTCAATAAAATGAACTAAGGATAGTTGCCCTTGATCAGCAACTAGCCAATGCTCTGTCACACCTTAAAAAGCTTGAATGGTGCCCCTCTTCAGATCCACATGGGGCCACTCTTACTGTCCCCTTAAAAGCCCCTTTAAAGACAAGTTTATCCCAGATGAAGGTAGCATCGCTTCATTAGCATAGTTCTATGAATCTGCCATGGAAGGTATGACTGACCAACAGAAAATTAAGCACATCCTCTCTCGCTTGAGTCACATGGCCCAAGAGGTGATGGTTCCTCATATGGACACTCTGAGCACTTGGGCAGAGGTTAAGGAAACGCTTTTTGATGAATTGGTCTCAAAACAGAGTTTAAGCAGAAAAAAGCATGCCTTTATGCGCCTTAGCATGTATGGAGGAAAACTGGCTACTACCTTTGCTGATTGGTTCTACCTAGCCGCTATGATGTTGTTAATGTCAAACATGCTAACCCTTGATGACGATGTTGCTGCCATACTATATAGCTTGGACACCCACTCTCCCTTAGCAAGACATATTCTCTCAGTGTAACTACACTTCCAGAATGTTCACAATATAAAGGATGCTTTATTAGATGTTGCAGATTCCCATAAGGTTATGACTACTCAGGAAGTTGCAATAAAATTTCAATTATTCATTGAGGGTCTTTCAACTGTAGGCCAGTGGATAAAGGCCATGACGACCTTCATGGCCCCTCCTGTGCCTGTTTGTAACTTTAAATCTTCTCCTTTGGTGCGACTTAAAACAAACATCTCTCTACCCTGTGAGTCTGAGATCCTCAAGCCAGCTAACAAAGCGCTCAAGCAAAAGCCCGTTTTAGTTGCAATGCCTTCGCCCCTGACTAAAATGGTAGTTGCATACCCTAAGGGCATCCACTATAATTTGGAAATGCGTTGTCAAGGCCTATTGTAGGAAGGTAGCTGACCTTTCTGCTGTGCCTGGTTCTAACTTCCTTCATATCACTCCTCTAACTTGCATAGCAACCTCCTCAGATGACAAATCAGAAGAAAGTTATGAGGATGTGGGACACTACATCCTCAGAACCCCAGTTGAAATAGGTATACCAGACCAGCTAAACCCTGAAGTGATAAACAAGGCCATAATACCCAATTACACATATCATAGCCAAGTTCTGGGGTGCCCTGAGGTTATCAATACTGTAGTGATGCCAACCAGTTCCTTGCTTTGTTGATTAGCCCTATTCAGCATATTCATAAGCTACAATACATTAGAGATATAATAATGAAACTGCTAAATTACTTGCCTCTACTTTCCATCTTAAAGAGTTTTTAGCTCTCCACCCTAACTTTAGTCAGGCTGTAAGTCATGTGAAGTAGTCATTAACAAGGTACGGATCATGGCCACCCTTGACAATGGTTCCTCAATAAATGTAACATCCTCATAACTTATCATTAAGATTAAATTGGCGCCTGACCTGGACTACTCTCGAGAATATGAAACTGTGGGTCCCGCCTGCACATGCGCTATTATGGCATACTCCTCTTTAACCATCAGGTTTGGAAAACTTATCCTGTCAGCACCTGTTGTGGCCTTTAAGAGCAACCATTATGTTATAATTTTGGCGATATCATTGAAATATGCTAGAAGGGTTGCACAGTGTTGTTCCCACTGAGCAAAGGACGGATGATATAGGGGATCATTGGTTACTGAAACAATGTGAGGAATGTAATAAAATATGAAGCAATTTGCTTTGGTATAGACTTTATTTATTTTAATATTATAGTAGATCCTTTATCTCCACTTCTTCCTACTTGTTAACAAACTCCTCCCTCAATATTCTCATCTTGCTTACATATTGGTGACTTTGGTCAGTGCCAACTCTTTTGCCTAGACTATTCTTTACCACCGTATCCCCATTGGTTCATCCTCATGACTGTGAGGTCCCAGAAGTGTCTGCTATTCTTAAACTCACTATTGCATTCGTTTGAGGCATTCTACAAAATATTAATCCTGAATTGGCATTGTCTTATCACCTTATTTGGAGGCGATCCAATAACTATCCTTCCTGGACTCTATATGTCCTTATATTAAGGTGCTCAAATATTCGTACATTAGTAATTCATTGTTGGTTGACTTTAGACAACCCACCATAGCTATTTGGGGCTTATCATCCAGTCATATCAGAATCTCAACATTGCCACCCTTGACTGGATGATAGGTCTCCTATTGTTTATACAGTTAAAGAAACTTTGCGTGTATCTGGTTATTGATATGACTGCTTGCAGGTTCTTGATAGTGTAGGCGTTGATGCCCATTTTCTCAATTTTTTTCAAACAGACCAATCCAGATGTTGGCCAACTTATGCTTCTGACCTAACTCATGCTGGTCATGGAACAGAACCATATCTCCTTCTTTATACTAAGCTAGCCCGCTATGCCATACCTTATTGGCAGCCTGATTCTTTATATTTTTGGCTAAGCTTAAGGAGTACACTTTGGTTTTCAGCTTGATTAAAGTGTTAGCTAGGTTAGTCAAGTTAAGTTGAGGATCCATTCCGCTGTTAAGTTCCACTCATTATAGAGTAGCTCAGCTAGAGTTGGGTGACATACATATAGTAACTGGAAGAGACTCTTCCCCATGGCAGATGATAGCTAATGCTATAGGCAAAGATGGCGGTGGATAGGAGAGAACTCCAATCTGAAGGTTGATCTGTTACTAATTTCCAGAGTATGTTCACCAAGATCCCATTGACTCACTCAACCATCCCGTTGGACTCAGGGTGATATGGGGTCATCAAAAGTCTGTGGATAACCATCAGCTCATTTAGCTTTAGCAGAATGTGAGAGGTGAAGCTTGTTCTGTTATCAGTAAGGACAAACTGAGGGCAGCCATGTCCTGGATTATGCATTCCATGATGAACTTGGCCACTGTGACTTCCCACAAATTCAATATTACCCGTGCTTCAACCCACCTGGTCAAGTGGTCAGTTACAACCAGAATGTATTTGGGCTGGTTAGCTCCTAGTGGCAGGGGCCAACGACATCAATGGAAACCATATGCCAAGAAAAAGCGGTTTCACTAACTGGTATGAGGTCTTCTGGCGGAATGGATTTTCCACTTTGCACTGGCGGCAGTAGGAAATTGTTTTAAGAAAGTTGAAGCTCATGATTTCCCAATAATACTGAGAGCACAACAATACTAACATCTTGCATAATCTACCATGTCCAACTACTTATGTGCACTCATAATAATGCTAGGCTGTGTCGAGGGTTGCAGTATATTTGCCATATAATCTCCAATCTGTTTGTACAACTCACCGTTCCACTGGAAGGTATTAGCTCGCATCTTGTTTAACGCCTTTATGACTTGAGGCAGTTCATCATCATATTTTCTGCAGAGCATTTTATTGTACATCACATCTCTCAGATCTGCTTTAGTGGCAATTGTTGGTAGTCTTAACAAGCAATAAGTGTTCTGGTGTTTTGCTCCAGGCCATAGAGAATATTGAAGTTATAAGCTTGCAGTTTGAGGGCCCATTGGGATAGATGCCCTTAAGGCTCCTTGAGATTCTGCAACCAGAGTAACAAAGCATGATTCATTATGACTTTAAACTTCACTCCAGGAAAATAAACCTAAATTTTTTATATGAGTAGATCACCGCTAAGCACTCCAACTCAGTAATGGTATATTTGCGTTTATGGAAGTTCAGGATCCAACTGCAGTATGCAACTGGGTGCTCCTCCCCTTCATCATTTTTTGGGATAGGATCACCCCAATAGTGGAAAGAGCCGCATCCATCTGGGCAATAAACTCTTTATCAAAATTTGGGTAGCACAGCACCAGCGCAATGATTAACAGAGTCCAAAGTGTTTCGAAGGAGCATTGGTGATGTTCCTTTCATTCAAGAACAGCATCCTTTTTTAGTAACTCAAACAGCAGACCTCCAATACGGATGAAGTTGGGTTTAAAGCGTTGATAGTAGCCAAACATCCCCAAAAAACTTGTATGTTACGCTTACTGTTTGGTGTGGTCATTTTTTAAATAGCCTTCACCTTGGCCAGTTGGGGTTCTAGTTATGTCACATCTACCAAAAACCTAAGGTACTCCAGATGATCCTTAAAGATTGAAAATTATGGGGCTTTATCTTGAGTTGGCCTAAGCAAGCCGGCGGAATACATCCTTTAAATGGGTAAGGTGCTCAAAAAACGTTTGGGAGAATACATTGATGTCATTGAGGTACATGAGATTACATGACAGCTTCAGGTCGCCAAAATTGTGTCTATAGCCCGTTGGAACGTAGATGGGGCGTTACACAGCCCTTGAGGCATATGTGTCAGTTAAAAAGCACCTTGGATGTGTTTATGGCGCATTTCTTCTGTTCTGCTGTGGGAAACTCAAATTACCAGTAACTCAATATCAAATCCATTGCCAAGAAGTAATGAGCTCCTTCTAACCAATCCAAAGCATTGTCAAATTGCAGTAAGGTATATGAGTCTTTTTTGGTTATACTGTTGAGCTTCCAGTAGTCTATCACTACCCAGTTGGTGCCATCCTTCTTACAATTAGAACATGTGAAGCCCATGGACTCTTTTCTGGTTCAAGCATCCCTTGTTCCAGTAGCTTCTCGGTTTCCTCAGTAGCTACATCTTCAGCTGCCCTATATTGGCAAATCATCTAAGATTTGATGGGAGGATGATCTCAAGTGTCCAATTAGTGGACCCCCTCCCAAGCGCACCCTAAATTGTGATCATCAACAGCAAAAATCACCTTATATTTTTCAAATAAAGATATCACCTGATCTTTCTGTTCTTCCAATAACCCTATTAAGTTTTTGTATGGTACCACCACCATTACGCTGAGCTGCAAATTGACTTATAATCCAAATACAACCAGTGATGTAAACTCATGAACCTGAAGGACCTCCTCAATAGGGATAGATTGTAGATATGCCACTATTTGGTGTTGGCGGATTTTCAATGGTTCTTTTTTAGATTTGCTAATAAAACCTAAATCTTCCAATATCCTAGTAGTATAATGCCTGGAGCCACATGGGACTCAAGCCATGATTGCTGATAAGGGCCAATAACTCTCCCATAGAGTCTATCTGGCACTTCCACCTCCAATTCAGTGTTCACTATTAGATGGTGAACAGAGGGGATGGATATTGGCCCATAAGCTCTTAGAAGCAGCCCTTGATATTCATAAATATGCTGGGGGAGGGCCCAGGTCTTTTTTTTGATGGTAGCAAACTGGAACCACCCAGTCCCTATATGCAAGGTTTGACATGTCCCATATGCACCAGATCCCTTGGCACTCCGCTGGAGGTAAAACAAACTGGGATCCACTGCCCCAAGATTTTATAGGTTTTCTCCATCATGTCAAAGACAGCCCCAAAGCGTTGCATGAAAGCAGTTTCAATTAACAGGTCATAATTGCTGTTTGGTAACACTATTAACAGAGATACAACAACAACAATTGACCCAAACTGCAATGGTAGCGCACTTTACGCTCCCTCAGAGACTTCATTTTCTGCTCCAGCGGTCCCATACACCATTTGATGTTCCACATAAGGCTTTAAAGTCAACGTTGCCACCAACTTGGTGTAACTATGTTAACTAGAGCGCCCATATCTATTATAGCGCGGACTCAATGTTTTGCTGCAAAAATTTCACAGTATGTACACTCATAATAAGAAGAATTTTGACTTTATAATATGTAAACATTTAAAGAATCTCTTTTTCCAAGGAAGCTCATAATCCCCTCACTGACTTTAAGATAATTATCTTATAATAGCATCAACTGGTAGAGCGACGTTTACTCCTTTAAGGGAATGTGATCTGAGGATGAATCCAGATCATCTGAATAAACTTGGTCAAACATTTGACAGGTGTATGGCTTCAGATGCTCCTGAGGTCCTTCTTTCACCACGGCCTTGGCTTGCTCCTGTGTCAGTATTTTTACCCATTCAACTGATTTCTAGGCTTAAAACTCATCATCATACTGAGTGACTTCCGCTGAATATAATACAATAGGTTCATGTGAGACGTATGGGATTGTGATAGAGGAGTTAGAGAGTCCTATCTCTACTCTGCACCATCTTTTCCCTGGTTTTATTAATCCTGCTGTATGTATTGAACCTGACGGTTGGGGCAACTCTGGGCAAGGTGGCCAGGGTGGCAACATTCAAAACAATTTACCCCGTAGAGTTCACATTCTTGATTCTCATATGATGGGCTAGACCAATAGTTTGATTGTTGGCAAAGGGAGTGTTAACTTTTGGTGGATATGACTTGTTTCCACTGAACGAGTTGCACCGGATTTAGCCCACTGAGAAACGGCCAAATGATATGGAGATCATTGGTCCTCCCAAATAAATGTAATAACTTATATAAAATATGAGGCAATTGCCCCAGCTACACTACTTTATTTTAAATGATATAACCAGCAGACCATCTCTGCTTTCACTCTCTACTTACTCCTACTCCCTTCTTCTTTCTTCCTCTCTTTTCTTCTTCTAAAAAACCTCCCCGACTTCTCTCTCCCACTAAACCTTTAACCCTCATTATTCTTCAAAGGATTTGACCATTTTGCTTAGTCAATCTATATTGGCTATCAATGTAGAGTTTTTTCAATCATCAAAGCTTCAACGGAATTTCCTTGATTACTAAACCATAGTTGAATTAAGTGATTCACCTCGCATTGCTCTAACCTATTACTCGCCCTCAAAGCCTACTTTGCATCTAAATTACAATCTGCCGGAACACTTGCTTATCATCCAGTCATATTGAAACCTCGACATTACCCCCTTGAATGGACAATACGCGCCTATTTCTTGTAGGGATGAAGGAAATTCGCATGTACTCAGTTGATTATCCAACCACCTGTGGGTTCCTTAATGGTGTAGTTATCAACCCCAGTCTTCTTGATGATATCAAATGGACCGTCCCATATACTGGCGATCTTGTTCCTTCTTTTGAACCCATGTTGGTCGTGAAACAGGACCAATTCCCCTACCCCAAACTGTGGAAGACTGTTGCGTCTACCTTGGTCAGCTGCATGATCCTGAATCTTCTTGGCAAGACTAGTGGAATATGCCTCGGTTTGTAGCTTAATCAGAATGTCTGTTAAGGTAGACAAATAGCGGTGGGGCTCAACTCCACCAGTATCCTCCACACAGGAGTAAATAAATGCAGGCAGCGCTGGATGTCATCAATAGAGCAGTTAAAATGGACTATTACCAGCTGCTGAGTGGTAGCTGATATTGTACGTGAAGACAGCAGTGGATAAAAGGGTGCTCCAGTCTGGTGGCCGCTCATTTACAAGCTTGCATAGAATATTTACCAAGGTCCCATTGACCCATTCCACCATACCGTTAGATTCAGGGTGGTAGGGGGTAGTTAGGAACCCACGGATTGCCATGAGCTCGTTCAACTTGGCCAATATATGTGATGTGAAATTGGTCCCATTGTCTATTAGAATAAATTGTGGACAACCATGGCGCTGTATGGCACACTCCAGGATGAGCTTGGCGGTGCGGTAGTGACAGCCCCCAAATCCTTAATAGCCCTTGCTTCCACCCATTTTGTCAAATGGTTGATGGGTACTATCATATATTTGGAGCAGTATGCACCAGTTGGCAGAGGGCCCACCACGTCTAACAAAACAGTATGCCATGAGAACCAAGGCTTTAATAGCTGGTAGGTGGTCTCTTGTGGAATGGTTTCTCCACTTGCAAGTGATGGCAACAACCAACCATCTCAAGAACATTGTAGTGCATATTCTCCCAATAGTAGCGGGGTTGCAAGAACTCCAGAGTCTTTCTCAACCCTCTGTGACCTACCACTCTATAAGCATCCATAATTATCGCAGGCCTGGAAGAGTGTTTTGGTAAACTCAGAGTCAATTCCCCAATCTGCTTATATAATTCTCCATTGCGCAAGAAGGTATCCTTCTTAAGCCATCTAACACTTTGATCACAGGCAGCAGATCATCATAATATTTACACACAATCATCTTTTAATACATTATGTCCGCCACATCCACTGTAATGGCAACTGTGGGTAATCAGGAAAGACAGTCAACATTCTGATGCTTCGCCCCTGGCTGATGCATGATCTCAAAATCATACACTTGGAGCTTCAAAACCCATCGCGCAAGCCGCCCTTCAGGTTTCCGCAAATTCTGTAGCCAGCACAAGGAGGCATGATCCATTACCACTTTGAATTTCACCCCATGGAGGTAGACCCAAAGATTGTTTATATGCATAAATTACTGCTAAACACTTCTGCTCGGTCACGGTGTAATTCCATTCAGGGCCAGTTAAACTGTGGCTAAAATATGCAATGGGGTGCTTCACATCATCATCATCTTTTTGGGATAACACAGCCCCTACAGCGGAAAGAGAAGCATCCATTTGCACAATAAACTTTTTTTTGAAATTGGGGTTATGCAAAACAGACGCACTAGCCAACGCAGTTTGTAATACCTCAAAAGTGGTTTGACATCGATCCATCCAATTGAAGGTAGCATTTTTCTTAAGTAGCTCAAAGAGTGGAACCCTGATACAGCTGAAGTTGGGAATGAACTGCTGGTAGTAACCAACCATCCCCAAGAACACCTGGATATCCCGCTTATTGCTTGGCTGAGTAATCTTTAAGATGGCTTCCACCTTGGCCAGCTGATGGCTAAGCCCTTTGGAGTCTACCACAAAACCAAGGTATTCCAACTGTTCCTTATAAAAGTGGCACTTTAAGGGCTTAATTTTGATATTAGCGTCAGCAAGGCGGCGGAACACTTGCTCCAGGTGTCCAATATGCTCTGTGAACATCTGCAAAAACACATTGATATCATCAAGGTAGAAAAAATGCAAGACAGCTTATAGTCACCTAAAATAGTGTCCATAGCCTGTTGGAATGTAGCAAGGGCATTGCACAAACCCTTTGGCATACGTGTAGGATGGAACAATCATTTTGAGGTGATTATAGCGCACTTATCTTGTTGCGCCACTGGCAACTCAATCTGCCAGTACCCCAATATCAAGTCCATAGCAGAGAAATACTTGGCCCCTCTTAACCAATATAAAGTGTCACCAATTCATGGAAGCGGGTACAAATCTTCTTTCATAATGCGGTTAAGCTTCTGGTAATCAATTAATACTCAATTGGAGCCATCTTTCTTTCTGATAGTTAGCACTGGGGGATGCCCAGGGACTCTTTGATGGCTCTAACATTCCCTGTTCCTTTAATGTATCTATTTCTGCAGATACAACTTCTTCCGCTGCCTTTGAGCAATGGATAGGTCATGACCTGATAGGAGGGTGGTCTGTTTTTACCTGATGCACAGCCTTGTGAGTGCAGCCTAAGTCATGATTGTCAGTTGCAAAAATGCTGTGATACTTCTCAAACAGATCCATCACCTGTCCTTCTGATCCTCTGATATATTAGTTAGCGCCTCCAGTGAAATCACAGTCATTACACCAAAGGCGGTTTTAAAAGCAAGCTGAGATCTTCCCAAGAACCAAAGTCATGTATCTGATGGACCTCATCAAAAGGGATCAGGTGCAGGTAAGACACCACTTGGTGCCGCTAAACCTTCATCACCTCCTTCAGCAGATTTGCTATTAACACCTTCACTTCCCCCTGCCCTGATAACAGTAACCCAGGAGCCACATGAGGTTCAAGCTGCAATTGTTGATAGGGACCCACAACCTCTCCATACAGACCTCCCAGTATATAAATTACAAGCTCTGTCCCAATTATGACCTGATGCCCAGAAGGGATAGTCAAAGCATTTGCGGCTCATAGCGGAATCCCTTTGTACTCATAAATCTGGTTTGGAAGAGTTCAGGTCCTCCACTTCATCCACCAATATCATACAGAAATCACACTGTCGCTATAGGTGAGATTGATTTAACCAGAGCGGATTGGGTCATCTGGGACTCCGCTGAGAGTAAAATAGATGGGGATCCGTTGTCCCAGGATACTGACGGTTTCATCCTCCATATTAACCACAGCCTCAAAGTGATGCATAAATGTGGCGCCTATCAACATGTCATAGTGGTCATTAGGCAAAACCACAGCTGGAGCGGATGTGCCAGCTGACCTGAACCTCAAAGGCAATAATCTATATGCGCCTTCTAACACAGTACTATGTGACCCTGCAGTCCCATACACTACTTGGTGGTCCACATCTGGCTTCAGCGGAAGCTTAGCCACAAGCTTGGTGGATATTATATTGACAGGAGCGCCTGTATCAATGATTTACTGAATTTTGGTATTCTGTACAAATATGTCAGAATATGTATATCTAAATAAGAAGAACCCTTGGTGTTTGTTACATAAACATCCAAGGGCGATTGAATATCAAAGAGGTGAGCATACTGGCCCCAACATGAGAATACTATTGGGCAATCTTTTCTAAAGAAATCTCCACCTCCACCCCCTCCAGAGCTGCGACATATGCGAAGGGTTCACCATTGACCATACCATTCCGCTCAAGGATTTGCTAGGCATACGGCTTATGCATATCTCAGCAGAACCCATGTCTGCATCATTGGGGTCTCTCCCTCAGCTTGAGGACAAAGTGTGGTAAGGGATCTGTTGATATAGTATATACTCAGAGTTGCCCCAGGGCTGACACAAAGTGACTCATGGAAAGCATCAGGGACATTTAAGTTTTAATCAGTGGAAGCAGAGCATCCAATCTCTACTCCGCTCGCCCTTTTCCCTATTCATTTGGGACAATGGATAATTCATGGACCTTTGGGTTGGCCTGGCAACTAACCACATAAGGCCTATTTGGTCACCCGAGAAACAAGTATTTGGGACTGACACTCGTCTCTGAATCATCTCAGAAGTTCTAGATATACTATTAAACCATGGGTTATTATGGGCCTGAGGATAAGCGGATTGATCATAACAGGGATGGAAAGGACCCGCCCATGAGTTAAGTGACTGAGTAATAACCCATGGATTGCCCTCATATTGTTGGGATCCTTCGTTTAGCTGAATTTTAGTGTCAGATGCATGATCTTTCCACTCCACATTGGGAGCAATAAAGGTGACGGATAGATGGCGTAAATGATGGATGATTTTGAGTAACTCTTTATCCTCCTGAAGAGTGTACGCCATAGCATTATGTAATTCATGAAAGGGCTTAATAGCCGCCATCATTGCTATGCCCATCTCCTCGTTAGATAAAACATTTGCGCCCAACAACACATGAGCCTCATTAGTGAACTGCTCCACAAACTGTATTAAGGACTCATCTTTTTTAAAGGTATTGCTAAAAATTTTTCCTTGCGCTGAGCCATTTTCGCTTTGTCCCAAACAGGCGGATTACAGTCTCCTTCACCTCTTGGTAAGATATATTACTATTTTTAAGATAACATGTAACTTGATCAGTACTTGAAACATCCAATGTATATAACAACAGTCGAGCTTTTCTCCAATTGGAAGCCCCTTCTAAGGCAAACTAAAACTTCTTGAAAAACCCATGTATGTTACCATCACGGTTAAATGGAGGCAGCCTGTCACTGCAGATTTCCTTCTCCTTAACAACCTTATTTGATTTATACACTGCACAGTCTAGCTGCTTCATTGTGCTGCTCAAGAGGTTGGCAAGTTGGTTGATGTGGTCACCTACCAAGTGAAGTTGGCGGAAGGCATGGTTGAGCTGCTCAGTAATATGTTTATTCCCCTGAAAAAGCACTTTTTGCGCCTGGAGTAAGGTATCCAAAGCAAGCTTCAGCTCCCCATATTGACACAATTTGATAACTGGGGGTAGTACCCCATCAAAGCGAGCTGGTTGCACCATAGTTGAAATGATGAAGGTGTTAATAGTTGATCAATAAGCCCCCTGTAGTGAGCACCACTGTTAACTTTTGGCGAATATAAATTTTTTCCGCTGAATGAGTTGCACCGGGTTTAGCCCACTGAGCAATGGCCAAATGATATAGAGATCGTTGGTCCTCCCAAATAAACGTAATAACTTATATAAAATATGAGGCAATCGCCCCAGCTATGCTATTTTATTTAATGCTATATAACCAGCAGACCTTCTCTGCTTTCACTCTCTACTTACTACTACTCCCTTCTTCTTTCTTCCTCTATTTTTTTTAAAAATCTCCCTGACTCTCTCTCCCACTAAACCTTTAACCCTCATTATTCTTCAACAGATTTGACCATTTCGCTTAGTCAATCTCTATTGGCTATCAATGTAGAGTTTGTTCAATCATCAAGGCTTCAACGGAATTTCCTTGATTACTAAACCATAGTTGAATTAAGTGATTCAACTCACATTTCTCTAACCTATTACTCTCCCTCAGAGCTCGCTTTGCATCTAAATTACAATCCACCAGAACACTAGCTTATCATCTAGTCATATTGAAATCTTGACATGGAGTAACCAGGGCCAGGTCAATAGGTTGACTGCAGATGGTTGGCGTAATTAGGCCCAGTTTGGTAGTTGGGCTGCTGGCAATTATCATAAGCAGGTCCAGATTAAAAGTTAAACTGCTGGGGGTAACTCGGCTAAGGGTGAGGCGCATAATTATAAGGCCAGGGGTTACTAGGCGGAATCTGAACAGGACTATAGAATTCCCCTGAGTAAGAAGGACCAGCGACAGCTGTGGTATGTTTCAGGTCTATATTAGGTGGAGTAAAGTTCATGGATAGACAGCTCAAAAATGAACTATTTTTTGAGCAGGGTACGTCATCCTACAAAATTGGAGCCATGACGTTGTAAAGCTTGCAGTATGGCTTCAATGCTGAGGTTATTGCAATTCTCACATTGAATTTGGATAGAGTCACCGCCCTGATTAACATGTGTGCTTCTGCTGTGAATCAGTCAGCAAATGCAGCAAGAGTCTCATTATTCTGAAACCCAATGGTCAAGGACTCAGCCTTTCATTGCAACATCTTAGCAGTACGTCTGAACAGCCACAGCACAGTATCCTTCACTTCTTGATATGAAACAGAGCTACTAGGAAGATAGCAAAAGACTTGGTCAATGCTTCTGACATCCAAGGCAGATATCAGAAATTTAGCTTTACGCCAATCCAAGGCTCCTTACGCTGAAAACTTGAATCATTTAAAGAACTTGTGGATATTCCCATCACGGTCAAATAGAGACAGCTTATTGATGCAAACCTCCTCATCAAGCTCATAACTACAAGCCTTTGGAACGTACTAAGGTAAGGTCAAGGCCCATAGGTGGTATCTCATCGAGACACTAGTTTGGTAGGACCAGTGGCACCTGACTTGTCCGCTGATTCAGGGTTGACGTGGGCCCCTTCAGTGGGAAGTAATGCCATCACCTGGTGGAATTGGTTCACTGATACATAATCATATCTGGGGCTGCCTGCAGTTTTGTTGAAATGCTCCTTGACTGGGTACCCAGTCTCATATTCATTATAATAAAATTCCTCCTGAGCGGTCCCTTGTAGTTCTTCCACTTCCCACTGAGGGCGCTGAGGGTGCGAGGCGCTGTTAAACTTCTCGTTTTGCACAATGTAGTTGTTCAGTATTGTCGTCCAGATGATTAGCAAGTTGCCTATTCTGTTGTCCAAGGACCCACATTTGGCTGAACGTGTTGTCAAGCTGGTTCATTATGTCATTACACTCCTGAAAAAGATCTCATGCTTCTCAAGCACCACGTCTAAATCAAGTTTAAGATCTGCATAATCAGTTGGCATAGTGGGCCATGAGGATTTCCTGGTAATGCAGGCCTGATTCAAGGTGGCTGGCAACTGGAGAATTATTATTTTTATTTTTTGGAGTTGATCAATGAGCCCCCTGTAGTGAGCACCAATGTTATAATTTTGGAATTATTGTCTGTATACGCCAGAAAAATCGCACAAGGCCGTTCCCACTGAGCAATGGATAGATAATATGGGGGTTGTTGGTCCTTAAAACAATGTAAAAAATTTAATAAAATATGAAGCAAATTTACTTCATTCAAAACACTTTGTTTATTTTAATATTATTTCAGATTCTTTTTGCTCCGCACTTTATACCTATTAACAACCTCCTCCATCAATCTTCTCATCTTGCTTATATTTCAGCGATCTTGGTCAGTATCAATCCTTTTGCTTAAACTAATCTTTACCGCCATATCCTCATTGGTTTATCCTAGTAACTGTGAGGTCCTGGCAGGGTATACTATTCTTAAATTCACTAACACCTTCATTTGAGGCGTTCTACTAGATATTCATCCTGAAACAAAATCACATTATTGCCTTATTTGGAGGCAATCCAATAACTATCCTTCCTAAGCTCAGTATCGCCTTATATTAAGGTATTAGAATATTCATAAATTTGTAAATCGTTGTTGGTGATATTAGCCAATCTTCTGTAGCTGTTTGGGGCTTATCATTCAGTCATATCAGAATCTTGACACATTATGACATGCTTATTAGCACTCAATTCATGATTTATTAAAACAGAACCATCAACATGAAACAGGTTTATGTCTAATTGCTCAACTATGAGGTTCCTCTGATTCTAACCAATAAAGAAACTAACAAAAAATACTCCTTCTCAGTTGAGTACCCAATTTATGAATTATTGCTGCACTACACAACATCCAGGTGCAATACAAAAAAGTTGCCTTAGTCAGTGGACGCCTCAGAAGGCATTCCTTTTTATACCTTGGTGAAATATTAATTAAGTCTGGGGAACAACGGGTTATTGACACTAAATTTACTTTACATACCCTCCAGAGCTGCTTATTCCACATAAGTATTGATGGATCAGTCATCTAGAGCCCCAAGTACTGCCTGTAATACTAGATTCTTCTAACAGCAACCTATTTTTTTAGTACTAGATGGTCCCACTAACAGCAACCTATTAATATTCTTCTGGGGAATCTTACCAAGAAGAACTGTATTGTGAAAAAACATCAGGAGATAGGAAAGGGTCTTCTAGTTCCTATTGATGACGTTGAGAAAGTTTACTGCATCAGGTCTATGCCAGAGATGGGCTTACCCGCTGACAAACTGATATGTGCTCTGCTTGGCGCTTATATCTCAGATGAACTAACCTCCAAAGAGCTTGTATAAGTCCACTTCTATTGGAAACCTAAGTGATATCATCTCTAAATCTGATCACGATTATGGGCACATGCAGGATTAAAGCTACACTATTGGTGTTGGTGATGCCAGTCCTATTCAGTCTAAAATTACCATAAGCTAAAGGTCAAAGTTCAACAAATGATGACAAACTAAAACAGTTACTAGACGCTGGGTTACTATTACCTTCCCAAAGCCCTTGAGCATCTCCTTTGTTATTTATGAAAAAGAAAATGGAGGTCATTGGATAGTTATAGAATGCTGAAAATTGAACAATCTCACTAAAAACAGTCATACTATCCCTGACATCAATGATGTTCTTGCACAACTATTGAGCTCAATATTCTTCATTTCTATGGATTTGGCTAGCGGATAATGTCAGATGGACCTTTCTCATCAAGATCAGGAAAAATGCGCTCTCATTTTCAGTGAAGGCTTACTTCATCCCACCCTGTTACCTCAAGGGTTGTGCTTTTTGCCCGCCTCATTCCAACAAGCAATGGATCATATCCTACAGGACCTTAAGCTGAGTCATATGATAGTCTATTTTGATGACATCATGATTTTTTCTTTAGCTTCAAATGAGCATATTACTCATCTAAAGGAAGCCTTTTTAAACTTGAATGTATCTAACATTAAGTTAAAACCTTACAAGTGCACTTTCTTCTAAAAAATAGATTCTCTTGGCCATGCCATCTCACAAGAGGAAATATAAAATCTACAAGATAGGATGGAAGCAATATCCAAAATGCCTCCGCCTCAAAACTTGTGCGATAACCAGGTCTTTCTTGTTTAGATGGGATATTACCATAAATTTATCCCCAAGTTTGCTCATCTCAGTAAGCCCCTCATTTGACTATTGAAAAAAACACTACTTTTTCTAGGAGTTCTGAACAAAATGCTTCATTTGAGACGTTAAAGAAGTTGATTTAAAAACGCCCTATCCTATGCCACCCCAACTATGTTAAACCTTTCATTTTGTTTACTGATGCCTCTGATTATGCCGTTGGAGCCATTCTGTCCCAATTGGATGATATTGGAGTGGATTACTCCATGTCGTATTTGAGAAAGATTTTGTCAAAGTCTGAAAGAAACTACATCATCATCAATAAGGAGTTCCTAGCCATCCTACTAGCCATAAAGTACTACCACCCCTTCTTTTATGGAACTACATTCACCATGGATAACGACCACGCCTCCCTGAAATGGCTAAAAATTATAAAAGATCCTACAGGACGACTGGCTCATTGGGCCTTGAATCTCCAACATATGATGTGAAGATTGAACACTGGGCTGGAACTCGTCATATGAACGTTGATGGGTTGAATCAGTTACATGTTATTCATCTAGGTAATAGTGAAGCTTAGAGATTGCATGACATCCTTATGACCCCTGACGCTTAGACAATGAGGATGGCCCTGTTAAGAAAATGTTAGCAATACACTCCTGCAACACCAAGAGAGAGGGCGTGAAGTTCTATAAAAAGGTAGGGGCTAACTGGATGCCATATCTTAGACCCTCAGAACGAGTACCTGCTATCATGGAGGCCCAATCTACCCTTGTGTATGGTGGCATGAGAAAAACTTGTGAGTGGATTAATGATTTGGTATTTGTAAGGCACCAGTTTGGTTGGAAAATCATTGTGATATGGATTATAAAAGCCTTTGAATTTTAATTCAGTTAGGTTTGTGGTCACTGGCACTCACACTATGATAACTTGTGCAAGGTGAGAAAGAAAAGAGTAGCGTCCTAAATGCTTTCTGAAAAATTGAGAATCATGCACACTAATATATACCCTTGAGGGAAAAGGGGTGCATAGTGGTACATGATAGTTGGAGTGTTTTCTAGATTGGTGAAAGGTTCTCCCTTTGGCAAGTTATTCAATAAGAAGTCAATAATGGGCTCTACTTTAAAGGTGGTAAATGGACCTGGGCAGTTGGCATCACAATATATACCAGCATAATGGATAGGAAGAACTTTACTAATCGTACTAGGTTCCAAATAATCATAGCTAAGGTAAAAGACAATTAAGATCAAGTTGTACTAAAATCCTTTTTATGCTAGTTTAAAATTGCTCTTATCTAGCCTAATTTATATTTAGACTATAAATTGAGTGTAAATTATCTTAATTGATTAAGAATGTAAGGTAATAAATTTATGCATAAAGGGTATTGTACAGTGCACACAGTTTAGAGTCCACATGACCCAAAAGTTCATAGGAAGACCCTCAACGCAACTATGAAATAAGCAAATTCCTAAAAAAGATGATGTCAATAATTAATAAAAAAGAATTGAATATATAATCAAACAATTGTTTTTTTAAATCTAATTAAATAAAGTTGATCAAATGATCAATCAAAATTGAATTGGTTACAATTTGAATAACTAAAAATTAGGATAGAGAACCCTCAGTTCAAAAGAACTGAGAAACTGCTTAGTATCCCAATCCTGACAGTATTACTGGGAAGGAATTATGGGTTCCATTATCAAAGTCCTGAGACTTCTTAACCTGCAAAAATCGATCCAGTCTCATGATCAGATATAAATATCAACTTACTACCCCTTAGCAACCCTTCCACACAATAAGCTTAGATGTAGTAAGTCCTCTACCACAGGCTACCAGTGGGAATTGCTAAATACTAGTAAGTATTGAACACTTTACAAAATGGATTAAAGCAGTGGCTCTCCCAGCCCATACTGCTAAAGTTACCGCCACCTTCCTTCACCAGTATATCTTCACCTGCCACGGGTGACCCAAGTTCTCCCCTATGACAACGGGAAGATTTTCACCTCCAGAGTGGTCAAGATCTTGACTACCTCCATGGGAGAACAATAACACTTTCGGCAACCTATAACCCTTTGATGAATGGTACTGTATAAAGAGCAAAAGGAACTTTAATATCTATACTATGAAAAATGGCCACACCAGACCCTCTCCACTAGAGTCAGTCCTTGCCCAGTGCCCTAATGGCCTATCAGATTAGTTAAAAGGATCCTTAAAATGTCTTAATTCCACATTCTATATGGTTTTAAACATGAGTACCTGCTCTCAAAGCCAAGATGTCTCTTCAGCTAGGACTGATGATCCTGATAAGGCCATAAAGAGGTTTACCCAACATCTCATATAGTTAAAATATGATGCTATGACTAACATGGCTAAAACCGTCTTCAAATAGGGCCATACTGCTGATGAGCTAATACCCCCTCTGACCTCAGTTAAAATATCTGACTTGGTTTTATATTACCATAACTGTATCACCCCCAGGAGAAGCTCAGTTCCATTTAGGAAGGACCAACTGATGTCACCTATAAGAGGTAATGAGTATTTCATTAAAACTCTTGCTTCTATAGTTACTATCAACTGAGTACATGGATAGTTTCTACGCCTCTATTTACCCTTTAAAATTCTTGAAGGGGTAATGTCAGACAATTAGATTACAACTAGCTAGTATAAATGTATTGGTGCAGAATAGTTTAAATACTGCTATACATTCCATGTATACAGGGGTGGTAGCATAGCAGGGTGGTTCCTGCTCTACTCTGGGTCGGGTTTTGATTGACCAGTTTTGAAACCAGCACAGGCTAAAAATCTCAGCGTGATATATTTGTCCCAAGGCTTGCCCTCTTATTTACTTTTTTTAATTCCATATATAATTCTTGTCTGAATTTTTTTGACCAGAGTAATAATTTACTCCTCATATTCAGCTAAAATTTTTCCTCAAGATGATTGGGTTGCTCTGACACCTGGTGAAGTATGTGATCTGACCAGGAAGTCCGCTCATGCACTAGCTTGAATTAATACAGCTTCTTAAGGGAAAACGACTCCCTTTTATTGACCTGATGGGGGTTCAGGCGAATGAAATATTTTATCAACCATTTGTCACCTAAGAGCTCCGGTAATCAGCTGAACTAAAAATACTTTAAAGATGTCTGATTGAAAGATTACATTAAGATGCTACCCAATTATTACGTTATCAGAGCTGCTGATTTAACATCCAAAATCAAGCCCTTTTGAGCTGACAAGCTTCCCAAGAGCAATGATAGGCTGAATCATCATTTAGTTAAATTGAGGTTCCATCTGCCTAACCTAATTTTCTCAAATCCCACTACAGCCTTGAAGTAGCATAAATACTAAGAGGCATTAATCTAGTAAGAAGTTTATTTTCTTTCTGATCCCCAAGTTTTTTATTAATAAAATAATCTAAAAATCAAAATCACCTTGTGGTTTAAATTTTCTTACCTTAAAATCTTTACAGTGGCTTATAGATTAATAACTCATCCCCCACTATACTGTTGAAATCCTGTGTCAATAGCACCAGAAGCACAAACGGTCAGGATTCCAACACATACCATTTTCCTCATTTCCTATATAAGTTTTTTCTAAAACGGGACTAACGTTATGCCCATTATACCTGTATTACTTTTAAACTTTCTGCCAATCAAATTTAAAAAATTAGAACACCATTCTTTAGAGGCTTAGTTTTGACTATAGATAATATTTGATTCTACTATATAATGCACCACTTTTTTTCTAAAAAAAGTTGACTGGCTTTTTAGAGTCATCTCCAGTGTAGCCATTTCCAGACTAAAGCTAATGATAGATAAACATGTAAGCTTCCTATAAAGTTTTGAAGAGATTGAAACCTTGTTTTCATATAAAGGCATATAAAGGTCAAGAAGACTCAAAGTCCTAGCATAGGATCCAACCTTTGCAAGTAATGTATAACACAAAAGTGTGGTGCTCACTACAAGGGATATCATGAATGTAACTTATTTATAACAAAATTGATATGGATACTACTTAAAAGAAGAGGGAAATGAGAATAATTGCTCCAATGTGTTCTACATCACCCTCTAAGCTTTGAACAGTTATACTAAGTGGAGATTGGACTCCAAATAAATTCATCATATAAAGTTTTTTATACTTATACCTCCACTTCCAAGCAGATTTACCAAACAGGAAAGACGTTGTTACATGGGTTCCAACTAACTAAAATGAAAACTATAACCTAATTACTGCTCAATTTTATCAGCAAAAACCCAATAACATCTGGTACACCAGTATGAAAATTATTTCAGCACTTCCCAAGTCAGTTATAATGATATCTCACTAGCTTTGAATAAGTTAAAAAGTACATTATGGGGTATCTTTTACCCCCATTCTATAAACTCAAATAACCACCTTTTGGTAGCATGAGATAATGATGAAAGTGTTCAACGGGAATCAAAAGATTTTTGATGCCATGAGATTGTTTTACACAGATGGAAATTTGAGGTTGTGCAACAAGCAGTAGATGTTAATCATGACCATAACAATCAAATCAATCAGCATATAGATGAACTGATTATCAGGGGAATTGTAAAGTAATGAAGATTAGCCAATAAGTGATGAATAAGTGAGGTGTCATGGCAGATTAAGTGTAAGGAGTGAACCAGTTCCATACTAAAAACCAGAAATGTCATTAAGACAGCTCATACCAAATTTAACAACTTCTGGTCTATGCTCACTAGGGTAGTGTTAGCTGCTAAAGAGACCCAGATTTGTGAAGGTACAAAAAGATGACCAGGCCTTGAAACCTGATTTAAATCCCATATTATGTAAATTGAGCTAAGATGGAGCTCATCTAATTGATTGTTTTAAGCAATCTAAGTTGTTGGCTTTGATCTCTTTAGATGAATTAGAGCCAAGCTGAGGTTCTAGTAGTCTTGTTTATATAAATATATTTGGCTTTGTTCACAATAGTACTATAAACAAGGATCAGACTAGCATAAAATTGGTCAAAATTTACCAGAATTTAACTTAAATTATTTTTTAAATTTTAAGATTGATAATAAGTTAAAGCCTTATGGTTTTATAGGAGCATAAGATTATTATAGTGAGATTGATTAATAATAAATGCTAGCTTATGTAGACAACTAGCCGAGTCAAGCTTTTATAAAGGTGATTTTGATCTCACTTAAGACAATTGACACTTAGAAAGGTGAACCAAGACTAAACACTTCAACTAATAGCAAACATCATAAATAGGCTAAGAATTCAAGAGTTATCCTTAACATTACATTAGAAATACTATATAGTGACAATATTATTATATGATATGTGTTAGATAGCAATTATTGATATCACTTTCATTTCAGCATGCCTTGCAAATAAAAAATAATATTGGTTCATTATTTGGACTGACTTTCTAGAAAATATGTACCACATTCAGCTAGCCACAGCTGATTATCCTTTAATATGGTATGATAAAACAGTATGATAACAGCTATTAAGTTAGCATTTACTTTCCAATTGATTTAAAAATATGTAAGTACTATTATTTGAAAGACAACTTTAAAAATACAGCATTTTAAGCAACAAATACACAATTAAATATAACCTTACCTGAAGATGGAATCTATCCTTTGTGAATTACAATCAGTAGGTTAATTGGTAATAATTGCCAATCAACAAACTGTTAAATTAAAAATTTTCAAAAAAAACTAATCAATAAGCTAAGCAAAAAATGAACCAATTGTTAAATATTTAGATAGATAAATAAAAGCTTAACCTAGTCTAATACTGGATAACATGGTCATGTAAAAATTCCAACACATCCCTCATCTTGACTAGATTATACAGCTAAAATGTAATAGTTATATTAATTCTCAGTATCAACATTATTTGGATATTCATTATGAAGCAGATGCCTTTAATTTTAAATAAACGAGCTGTACAGCCCAAATGAATGTTATATATGTCCCCATTAGATCTTGTATCCAAAGCTAAGTTAATAAGTTTATATAATTATGCTAATTAATCATCTAAACGTAACAGTTCTCTTGACTGGCGCCAAAGCTTAAAAACGGGCTCAGAGCTGTCAACTAGCGGAGAGGTCAAAAAAGGAAAAGATGAGCGAGATAGGCTACTTAAGTGAATTACAAAGTGTCAATATTTATAGGGCGTGTGGATACTTGGTGCCACAGTGACCTTTACGGTCCTGTACAATAAGGATCTTTCACTGCCTTCCAGATTGACTGCCTGGTCAGCGTCCTCATTGTTTTGCATTGTCCCCATAACTCAGCAAAGGGGGTCGCGCCTATCCAGATCAGGAATTGGGAATAGATTCCTGAAGGTGTCTCCATCAATTTTCATGCGCATTATGCTTTCTGATCAAATCTCATATTGGTGCTTTGGTAGGGTTCCGTTTTTTGCTGGATCAATAGTCATTTTATTAATGCTCAATTTGGGAATAGGTTTTTGATTTGATCATCATCTCAATCCTGACAACTTATTCTCAAGATCCTGTCAGAGGGGGTATAAGGCCAAAAAAGTGGCTATGTACTTGATTCACCATTATCCCCTGATTGATGTCAGAAATAAAGTACTCTGAGTTCACCTTATGAATGAACTTATAAGGTCTGCACCAAAAAACAATGAGTTTGTTTTTTGACCTCTGGGTTGATGGTGGTAAAAGAGACTGAGGTCACCTAATTGAAAAAATGGTAAGGAGGGTCAGATGAAATTAAATCATGATGTCTTTCTTTGTGTGGTGGTGACAATGCCTTGAGTGGCTAGTGCTTGAAGGTGGAAAATTTCATCAGCTAAGACTCTCATAGTTAAAATAGAGTTCTCAGGTATGGAGGTATCAATCAGGGAATGAACGCTACTTGGTAGATGGGTAGCACGCCCATATATAAAGCTTCAAAGGGGGCCATTTTGATAACTTGATGGTAGCTTATTAAGTAAGAAATCAAAAATCTGGGTAAACAATGATTCCAGAGATTAGGGTCTGAGGTACCCATTTTCTGCAAAATAGAGATGAGGGTTCCATTAGCACGTTCCACCGCCTCCTTGGTTAATGGATTGTAAGAGGTGGTGGAACTATGATAGATTCTAGAAAAGAATTTAGCTCTTGGACTACTTGTGAGGTAAAATTTAACCCATTTTCCAAAAGTAAAGTTTGTGGTCATCCATGCTGGGTGTAAATGGATTGAATGAGAAATAGATCCATGGCTTTAGCAGTAGAAATATGGAAAGAAATTGCCTTGGCCAATTTGGTCAAGTAGTCCATGGTAAGAGGATATGTCTATGGCCATGCAATCCGGTGGGAATAGGGCCTATTACATCAATGCTAACGACATTAAAAGAAACAAAGGATGCAATGACTGTGTGTTAATATTAAGGACTAGTTTGATTTTGAGATCAGCGTGTCATAATGCTTCCAAAACTTCTTAGATGGTTTCTACCATTCAGTCCCATTAGCATCGTTTCTTTAACCATTTATGAGTCTTCTTCACTGCTCCATGTCCCACGGTAGCATGCCCTTCCAGGGTAATGTCAGTTTCTAAAATAAGGATGTATTTAGGGGAGCCATTTCATATTGACCTTCTTATCCAGCATTCCTTCCTTGATCTAATTATCTCAGGTCATTTTTCAGAGCTCAGCTTTGATCTTAAGAGTTTCCAATTGCCATCATTCTGGATGACTGATTAGTTTATACAGTTGGTCCACCTCAGGGGTCAAAGTGGCCAGTAATGGCATCCTAGAGAGACTACTGGCATTTTGGTAAATTGCTACTGAGTAGTGGAATATAGTGAAATTATAGTTCTGCAGCTGTGTGGCCCACCTGGCTAACTGACCATCTGTGACCTTCATTTTCCGCAGACATTGGAGTGAGAAATGGTCAGTTATGATGGTAAAATGGGTGCCATAGAGGTAATGCTGGAATTGCTTAGTAGCTAACAAAACAGCTAGGCACTTCCATACAGTAACGCTATAGATTCTTTCAGCCTTTCTCAGAGTCTTGTTAAAGTAAGCTACAGGATTGTCGACCTGATTTTCATTGTGCTGAGTTAGAATGGCCCCAACGGTGACATCAATCACATCCATGACTAGCAAGAAGAGCTGATTGAATTATGAATGAAATAAAGTGAGTTAAGTACAAAGAGAAGTCTGCAACGCATTAAACGCTTTCTCTTATTCAGGACACCAAATGAAATGAACATTTTTTTCAGGAGGTAGAACAGGGGCTCAGTTAGGTCAGCAAACCAAGGAATGAACTGATGATAATAGCCCACCATTTTCAGGAGTACCTGAATATCCCTAAGGCTCTGGTGACAGTACATCTTATTGATGGCGTCAACTTTGTCCAGGATGGGCTGGATACCATTTTTTAAACCTTGTGCCTGAGTAACCCCATTTCTGATTGGAAAAAAAATAAAAGGTTTGAGTTTTATTAAAGCTTTCCTGAGATTATTGAAGACTTCCCAGAGGCGTTCCACATGACTGTTAAAAGTTCATGAAAAGATGGTGATAATGACAAGGTAAATTTGGACACATGTTAATTTTTAGTCCTAGGATCCCATTCATGGCAGGATGGAAGATGGCTGGCACGTTGAAAAGGCCATGGGGCATCCTCAGGGGTTGAATAGCACTTCATTGGCTATGAGCACACACTTGACTCAGTTTTTGGGGGCGAGCTCCACCTGCCAATATCTTCTAGTGAGATCCATTGTGGAATAGTAATGTGACCTGACAAGCAAGTGGAGAGAGTCATAGATTTGGGTCTGGGGCTAACTGTCCTTCTTAGTGATGGAATTGAGCCAGCGGTAGTCCATCACCATGGAAAGGAACCATACTTCTTATAAAATAACAGAAGGTGGAAACCCAAGGGCTTTGCGAAGGCAATAATAGCCTGGCTTCAAGTAGTAGCTTGAGATCTACAGCTACCTGGGCTTCTTCAACCTTACTTTTTTGGTAAGGTCTGGACCAAATAGGGGGAGCGTCCTCAGTCTTCACATGATATAGATCCCCACTCATTTTTTCCAAGATTCATAAGTAGAGGTTGAAAATAGGTCTAAGTATTACTCCAATAATTTCCTAATCTCAAATCTGTTGTTAATCAGTATGCCTTTTCCCTATGCAAGTGTCAACTAGAGCTACAGATGTGAGCATTTCAAACCCAAAATCCCTTAGCTTTCTAAAATGCAGATGACATTGAAAGTCTCTACTGGTAGGAGGCAAATATAAGCAGCTGGATTATTAGGGCCCACTACCTTAGGTTTGTCAGTAAGGTTAGCCAACGACACCAATATTGACTCAGAATAGGCGGGATCTAAAATTCCCGGACAAGTTAGGACCTCCTTGACTGACAGGTTATCTAGACCCCAAATCTCTAGCAGCAATCTGGAGGAGATGTCTATGTGAACCCAGGTGTCAATAATAATCTGGGACTTCAGCGGTATAGTAAGTGTCTTAAGCAAATAAATGGGCATTCCCTCATGGCCATCAACTGCAGATGGGGCATCCATATGTAAGAGCCCCTCATGTGATACTCAAGTCAGTTGATTCAGCTTTTACTCTCTAATAGAAAGTCATAGATTTGGCCTCCATTTTGCCATTGTACAATGTTTTGAAAACCAATGGGACCTGGTGTACCAGCAGGGATAGAATTTCCTCATCATAGTGCATGACCGCAGAGTAGTCCCAAAGAAACTGAGTCCTGAGGAGAAGATTATAGCTCAGTTATCTGGTGCAATAGCGGGGGTATTCATAGAAGGATTCTTAAAGCGGATTGGTAGGGAAGAATAGGTCCCAATGAACCAAGTGCACTGCGGTCCAGCCATGCCATATTCCATGTAACGTGGCAAGTTCAGAGAAATTATAATTTATTTCATCAGTTTGGATGAGTATACATTCATAGGGGAACCACTGTTAACAATGGCGTGGACCAGGAACTTATGAACCTGAATTAGCAATGCAGGCAACTAAGCACCTAAACTGCAGAGGTAGCATGATAAAAATAGGAGAGTAAAAATAGAAGAAGAGTAAGCAGTATCAGGCTCTTAATTATCAATGGTACTAAAACTTCTCCTCCTGGCACAATAACTACATATTGGTAGAGGTCATTGGGTTCTTTAGATGATAAAAGATGTCAGAATGAAGTAACTCATCATTTATTCTGATGACTCTTTATTCGCCTCCTCAGAGAACCTTTTTCAAAAGTCTTGGCAGTGTGGCGGAAACCATTTCAGAAAGTGCATTGGGGTTTAGATTTTTATGGTTTTGACAACATGAACTCAAGGATGGTAGGAGGAGACAGAATCTTTGGCCTTGGGATGTAGGGTCAACGCAGGTATCTTGTTGAGCGCTTCCTTAATTTCCTGAATGCAACCAATAATGTTCTTCTGGCCAATCATGTGAATTTAAACCTTGAGATAAGACCCTAATGCAGAGATGACTGCATTATGGCATTGTATAAGGTAATGCGGTTGTGGGTTACTAAGGGCTGTGCTTGGGCATAGAAGCTGCTGGCGAACTCCACATGACTTTCTCCTTTGTTCAGATGCATAAACATGAATGCTAGTCTTTTATTGACCAGGGTTTGGTTGCTATATTCCTGGATTAAGGCGGTAAAGACTGTTCCCAATTGTAGCAATCCTTTAGATGGGAAGTCATAATCTCTCAAGCGATGCTATTTAGGCAGGAGTGTATATGCTTCATCTTTTGTCAAGCAGTAGTTTCTTCCATGGAAATCTCATAGGCATACAGGAAAGAGGCGATGTTTTACTGGCTGGGAGTGAACTTTTCCCTTAAAGATAGGCTTAAAGTTAGTCACAATAGGAGTCGAAAAAGTATTGACACCAGAATTAGTGATGGTTCAGAAATTCAATTTTTGCATAGTTTCGAGTAGCTTGCTTATCCAGCTATCATCTCAAACCCTCAAGGTCCTCTTAAATATTGTACCAGTTCTAGTTTAGAAAGTAAACAAGACCGAGTGAGAAACCTGCTCTTTATGTGCTTGAATGTCAATGCATTGAAGAAGATGGCTTTCTAAATTATTCAGTAGGTCAAACCTTCAACACGTTTTCTCTAGATGGGAGATGCAGTTATCAGTGATCATGCGAAGGCGTTAAGATTATCCATTCCAGCCGACAAGGCCTCAATTAAGACCTGAGAGTTGTGAGGACTTCATCCACTCAGAGCTTGCAACCCTGAGCTAAAATTCTGACTAGATCTCATAAGGCGACGAGTTCTGTCAAGTTGTCCTTTTTCCAGGAGTCACCAGGATCTCCAGGAGTAGTTGCTGTGGGTCAGAGGGCCCTTTAGGACCACGGGGACCTTCTTAACCCCTATGCCCTTCAAGCCCTTAACCTACAGAGGCGATGTCATGAGAGGCTAGCTCCTGGTATTGCTGCAGATGAGTTTGCATCAGATCCTCGACTTAGTTGAGGCGTTGATTCCAGGCAGCCTCAATGAGTTGTATATTATGACAAAGCTGGTCCTCCAGATATTCAGAAAGTTCGCTATCCAACACCACAATTTGGTTACAGGACTCATTGATCAACTGATGGTTATCAACAATAGCTTCAAGGTCACTGTGGTCAAAGGAGGAGGCTGCATTATAGAAATTTATGATATGGGAGGTAAGGTTTGAGTAAGCCCTAATTGTTAAGATAATTTGTGGTGATATAACCTGAATACCCGTAGGAGGTGATGAATGGTGGGATGGACGAAATTCTGAAGATAAATTTCATTCCCCAAAGTTAATTCTCCTGCTGGCAGTAGGGCTGAGTTATATAAATCCTGCATCATGGAAGGCACCAAAGAGGCATGGAAGCAAATAGAGCGATCTCTCACAGAATAGATGTTTTTAAGTGATTATTGGATATTATCATTAAGGTTCTCATATTAAAGCTGATACTAGTTGCTGTTAACGGAAGGTAAGCTTAACTGAAAAGTGGCCCAAAACTTCAAGTTTTTGAGTTGCATGGGCAGTACTTTGTTTTGCGAGCTTAATCTATTGAGTGACGCTTCTTGACTGATTGACAGGTTGATTTTCCTGACTGCTATTATTCTCTATTGTTTGCTATAGATGTTTTCACTTGGACAGCTTGTAACCCTTATAATGAGCACCACTTTTCTATGCATAATAGTTTACTTGAATGATGCTGAAGTTTAAAAATAGACTCAAATTTGTTAACTAATGTAGAGGTCAAAAAATAAAAAGATGGGTGAAATAGACTACTTAATGAGTTAGAAAGCTTCAATATTTATAGGGCATGTGGGGACTTGGTGCCTTGTGGACCTTTGTAAATCTGCATAATCAGATCTTTCATTGCCTTCTGGATTGACCGCCTGGTCAGCGCCCTCGTTTTTCTGCATTGTCCTAATGACTGTAGCGGTAGGGGTCGCCCCTCTCAAGGTTCAGGAAGTGGGGATGGGATTCCTGAAGATGCCTCCATAAATTCTCATGCGCGTGATGCTTTATGATCAAATCTCATATCAGTGTCTTCATAATAAGGTTCCAGTGATGCTGGCTTAAGAGTCAACTTATTGATGCTTAATTTGGAAGTAAGTATTTTGACTCACTCATTGTCCAAAATCCCAACAATTATTAATAGTTCCAATTTTTAGAGTAAACAGGGCACCCTACTGCTTTAAAAAATCGTGACAAATTTGTCTCTTTCACCCATCAAGAACTAAAATTTTGATTCATTATAGATCTAGCTCTGTTATTTTTTAACTCAGTTACTACTACTGAGACTACTCAAATCTGAGTCTTCCAATTTTAGGTATACTTTCCTTTTCAATCCAGATTAAAAATCCAGATTTTCTGTTTAAGTTAGGCCAAAATTTTAATCCATTAATAATGTCATTAGAGCTAATAATTGTAAGTTGAAAGCATTTCAAACTTTTCATAAGATTGTAATGAATGAGTTTGCACCAATATCCCACAAGGAAATCGGGAAGTAAGAGCTATATAACTGACTCCACTAGAGACCAGCCTGCCAGAGCCAATCCCCAAACCCATCCGCTGAGTTCCGCCATTGCCACATGCCATCAGATCCCTGTCCACACGCTGTAGGAGGATACCAAGTGGCACGCCAACGCCACACCATGCCCACTATGTGAGCCCATGCCTTTGATCGGATATACTATACTATATTAAATAAAATATTCTTTTTTGATTCTGCCAACAAATTTTTATTTGATTTTAGGATTTATCATAGAAGACTCAAATGGCTATTCAAGCCAGCCTATTCTCAAATATATAGTTCATTTTCAAATATAAAATAGGCTTTCCACTATACTAAGCTCTCCTGAACCAAGAATCTCTTTCTGCTAAGCATCACTTTTTGAAAATCAATTCAGCCTTGAAATTTAGCTCCACTAAAGAGATTTACAAAAACTATTAGCAAATATGGCGGGAAACCCTGCAAAAGAACCCGCGGGCTCAGCCAAACGAGCCAGCAATACCCCAAATGAAGCAACCCTCAGTTACCCACATCAGGGTCAACCAGAATCACCTGCTCTCAAGCAACAGCCGTGAAAGCAGGCACCACCCCCAACCTGGAGCTACTTCAACTAGCGCCAGTTCACCTGATCGCACTTCTGCAACCTGCACACCCAACAGATCTGTATGCGCTGCCTCCCACCAACCCGCTGGGCCCCCACCAACCAAGGAGGCCATCACCCACGCTGTTTTAATGGCGTCTGCTCAGTTGAATGCAACTCAGCCCATCCAGGCATTCACCTCCCCCATTGTGTCAGCTAATTCAGACCCATTTATTATTGCTGACACCATGTTTCTGGCTCCCCCCATGAGGGGCGATACCCAGCTACCTGGCCCCCAAACCCTCAGATGTAAGGTTGGATTAGCCGCACATTCTGGTTTACTAAGCACCAAATTGGGACAATCTACTTTTCCCAAGGGGATTCAAATGGTTTGGATTTTGGAACTTCACACCAGTTCCAATATCATCCGTCCATTTGAACCCCATAATCGGCACTTCTCAAGTTGGCACTTTATCTCCATATGCTGAAAACGACCAATTCACCAATCAGCCAGTGAATTTTGCCCTAGAAATCACAGCAAATACTTGGGCTGAAGTTACCCAAATAGATTGGATGGGGATGAAACATCGCCCCCCTCCCAATTGACTGGAGTTAATTCCAATCTGGATGGGCCTCCCAAATTTAGTGAGGCCCAACAATCCGCCCTTATTTCAATATGACGCCAGTAACTGCTGTAACATTCCAGCAACAGGGGAACTCCACAAACTTGTCCAAACCACCAGCTCGCATTCAACCCACGATTGCAGCCCAAAGCAAACACAAACATACCAAAGGAGCCACTGGGGCGTGGCAAAAACCTCTGGCACCAACGCTACCCAAAGATGATCCCCGTGAAGTGGCATATATTGCTGATGTTATGAAGAAATGGGCCGAAACTAGAGCGCAAAAAGCTCTACCTCGCTCAACCCTCTCCCACGTGATTTGCCTTTATTATGGGCATAACCCTGTTGAATTCTATACGGAGGATTACTTATCATACTTTGCAGCGATCGCGGAGACATTCCCAATTAACACCACCATCCATGAATCAGTGGAGGGCCACTACATCGATGTGGGCTTCACTGAAGCTGCCCTTGCTGACCATGCTGCCACCCTCCAGGTCATTATTCTGCGTGGATCTCTTCGCTTCTCCCACACATGCTCTCACCTGAAGAAAATTTCATGGGTTACTTTTTCCAACCTACCAACGAATGTTGATCCTGAGCCTCTTAAACTGGCGCTCCATCGTGGTTTCATGGAGTTTGGGTCTGTTCTTTCATTGAACTTTAGCGTCCCCTCTTACTATGCTCTCACTCAAAGAGCTCACACTGCTAGGGCGTCGTTCATCCCCTCCCCCACTGTATCCCACAACATTGAGGTTATTCCTCATGTGGCGGTAGTTATAGCATGCCCTGGGATCTTTTTTGTCGACCCTGATCAGGCGCGCCCCCGGTGTTCATGATGTAACGCACTTGGACACCTGTATAGTGGCTGCACAGCTCGAAAACAAGCCCTCTTAGCCACCACCCAGGGGCCTAAACCAGGCAAAAACGATCCCACGTGGCCGCAGCAGCAATTCCACAACCCACACAATGGGTTCCCATTTAAGACCTGTCTCCTGAGGCCTTACTCCTAGCAGTTGAAACAGCTAACCCCACTATTGGTATAATATACCTTCGCGCTCATGCCCCCTTCCAGTGGGCACCCCCTCCAATCTCCCAGAGTCAACTCCCTCTCTCACCAAGCGCAAGGCATCTCCCACAGGGCGCCCCTCGTCAGCCACCCCACTCAGGGCTCCGCGGCACCCCCACCAACCTCCACCAGCGATTTATCGCATCAACCCTCAGCTCCCAATGGAGCTATGCCCACCAGCATGGACTGGCAACCCGCGGCCTGCGGTAGAAGTGCCACCTCAAAGAGTCCTACCCCAACCCCACAGTCCATTTCGCGCAGCTCCTTTGCAGTGTTGGAGGAATTGAATATGGACTCAGACTCATCAAATGGGGACACCGCGGAGGTCGCCATTGAGCACCCTCAGGTCCATCCCCTGCAACGGAGCGGGGGCAGCATCCTAGACTGGCTTACTGGGTCCTCCGCCCCCCACCCTCTCCTTCCCCTCAGAACCCTCAACGCTCCTCACGGATTGCAGCTAATAGTCAAGCTAAAGGACTCAAAACTAGCCGCCTCACAGCAGCAGGTTTAAGCGCTGGCAACCCCCCAGGACATGGAGGGGAACAGCTATGAGTCCCCACAGCAGCACACTGGCCCTGCAATCCATCAACGCAAATGGGTTGCGGGACTTTAAGCGGTGAGACCGCCTCCTCCACAACTTCAAATCAGCACAAATTGACATCTCTGCTGTCCAGGAGCCCCATATCCTCCCTCACGAACAATCTGCATGGAATGAACAGTTTGGAGGCAACTCATTCTGGACAAACCATGCCGCCCTTATTGTTTTGAATCCCTGGGTTAAAACCCATTCTTTTTCACAATATCTAGGTGGCCGCCTCATACTGGCCAAACTCACCACTCCTGACTTCTCTTTCTTCGCTGCAAGCATCTACCTGCCTAATGCAGGTCAGGAGCAAAACCGGCTCTTGGAAGAGCTCGTCCAACTCAATCTCCCACGGAATACAATCCTCTTGGGAGATTTCAACACAACCATAAGTCGCGTCCGTGACTCTTACCCCCTGCAGCAAAGGAACGCCTTGGATCAAGTCGCCTTCAGGATTTCCTTCACCTGAGTGGCTTTATAGATGCGCTTCCACCCTCCGCGTCTGGCCTAGGTTGCATGACTAGAATCCAGTATGATGGAGGAGATTTCCAGTCAGCGTCACGCATAGATATGGCACTGATTGGCCCCCTGTTAACTGGCCGCGTCTCCTCTCCCATCTCTCGTGACAACCATCTGAGTGATTACAGGTCACTCTCCGTTGTCCTCACCATTACGCTTAGACTGTCACGTAGGTTCTGGCCTAGGGTTGCCCCAGCTCTTCTCAACAACACCTTCACGAAGGAGAAGCTGTCTATGATCATCTGGAAGACTCTCACCTCCCCCCACCCCACCTGCTTGACCATAAGGCTAGATGGGAGGTGACCAAGGAGGGCATCACCCGCGTTGCTTACAACTGTGCCAAAGCCCAGATGACCGCAGCTCGCGCCAGAGTCAAAAGGGCGGAAGCCAGAATCAGACATCTGGAGCGAAACTGCCAGCCTTCGCCCTCTCCCAGATGGTTGGAAGACTGGGAAGCGGCGCAGGAAGCACTCCGCTTGGAGCTCACACTGCAGGAAGAACGGGCAGCAAACTTTACAACATCTCGTTACTATGCTCAATTGGGAACGCCCCACCCGCTTCTTCCTTCAGAAACAGAAAGCCCGGTCAACAGCGCAGGATATTACTGCACTAAAGATTGGCACTACAACCATTTCGGATAAGGAGGAAATCACGCAGGAACTACACAGCTTCTACTCCAGCCTCTTCCATGCCACCCAGGTGGACCCGTCGGACATCCAAGACTTCCTGTGGCGGGCTCCAGAGCCGCCCATTGACCCACGGGCTGATGAGGCTCTACTGGCGCCTATTTCCATCCAGGAGGTGATGGAAACCCTTCTGAAATCCCCACGATTTAAAGCCCCAGGCCCAGACGGAATACCCTTTGAGGTGTACCTTCTAGAACCTGCAGTGATAGCCAGAACCCTCCGCGACCTCTTCGCTGCACTCTTGGTGAATGGCGAGGTCCTCCACGACTCCAGAGGCTCAATCACGACCCTCATTCACAAGAAGTCAGACCGTGAGAGCCTGGCGAACTGGCGCCCCATAGCGTTGATCAACACAGACCACAAGCTCTTCACGAAGCTTCTGGCCAACCGCATCACCAAATGGGTGTCACCTCGCCTCTCCCCATCCCAGCACGGTTTATTCCGGGGAGGTTGTTATGGGACAACTATAATGACCTTCACGTGACTTTGACTGCTAACTCTCATAAGGTGAATGGCTTTGTGGCTCTCCTGGATATAGAGAAAGAATATGATTGGGTGGCTTAGAAGTATATTGATGCTTCCCTGGCCCGCTTCCATCTCCCCCCCGCAGCTAGGCGCTGGATATCAGCGCTCTATGACCAGCTACACACCAGAGTCCTGGCTCCAATGGGTTTTACAGTGGCAGTACCAGTTGGATAAGGTCTCCGGCAAGGGGACCCCATGAGCCCTATCCTTTTTAAAATCACCCTCGACCCCCTCTTGGCCTCCTTACAGGACAAGCTAACAGGGATTCTGGTCCCAGGTAAAGCCCCCACCCGCACCATAGCATTCTCAGATGACACCGCCATTGCATTTGGCTGCCCTGGGGATGTTGCCCTCGCTGCTGTGACCATTGAGAGGTACACCAAGGCGTTCAACGCCATGGTCAACACCTCTAAGACAATAGTTGTACAGGGCGGCTCCCCCACCTTCCCCCACCATTTGGTATTGAACCTGTGCGCGGTACCTTCCGTCACCTGGGCGTTCTCACCAACCAACAAGGAGTTGCGCTAAAAGACAATGAGGACTTGCTCCTCGCAGCAGTTAACTCCAGGATTGCCAGCTGGAAACAGCGGCACATCACCCCCCAGGGTCGAGCTCTGATGGCCAATGTGTTCCTCCTCTCCAAAGTCTGGTTCCTAGCGCACGTCTGCCCATTCACAAATGCCTTTTATACGCGGCTCAATGTACTCCTCCGCTGTTGGATCTGGGGCTCAAACCATCCACCAATGGCCCTCTCAACCAATGCCTGACCCTGCAATGAAGGGGGCCTAGGGCTTCTGGACATGCGATCCCACGCCACCACAATCTTTCTGAAGTTCCTATGGCCGGTTGTCTGCTGGGACGCGACCCCCATGCCCCAATGGGCGCCCGCCCTCAGCCAGTCAGTGTCAGCAGCTCTGGGTCTTCCCAGAGAATCATTGACCTCATTAGGGGAGTGGCTCACAAACCACCCAGGCCATCGCCTGAAACCATCCTTATCCCCCTACTGGAACCAGGCTCTCCTTGCCCTGAAACGAGTAGGCGCGCGGATCCACCATGCCTTCCCATACAGAAGGGAAGACCCTGGCCTCAGCCCCCGTCGCCATGCAATTGTGCACAATGGACAAGTTGTCACAACTCGCCTCAACCCCCAAGATCGTCCTCCCATCTGCCCAAGACTCCTTGAGCTCCTCCCTCCCTCCATGAGATTCAACCTTAAGGAATTGTGGAAGGACGTCTATCACCCCATCCTGTCAGCAAAGGTGTCCAACACCTTATGGAGGGTGCTCCACTGTTCATACAGGACAGGGGACCATACTGGCCCTACCTTCCAGCACCAAAGCTGCCCCCACTGTGCGGAGCCTACTGACTCCCACCTCCATCATTTTTTCACCTATCCAGGTGTCGCCGCATTTTGGCTAAAGGCCCGCGCGCTCCTCCATGCTCAGCCCTAGTCTGGACACCCTGTGCAAGACCTCATGTTTGAGCAGATGTTGCCTGGTTGCCACCAACCCCTCCGTGTCCTCGCCTATGCCACAGCCATCTGGACCATCCATAACTTCTTCCTTTGTGCTGCCTTTGACCAGCAGGTGTGGACCCTTCCACACATGATCACCCACTTTCAGGTACACTTTAAGATGGCCCTGAAGGTCTGCACTATGTCGCCAACCCTCCCCCGCTCAGTTGTCACTGCAGCACGGCTCTGGCGCGCAAACCCCCCTCCCTTTCTCGATGCCTCCTCCCTCCCCTTCCCTCGCCTCAGGCTCTTAGGAGCCCAGGCGTAATTCGATAAACATCAATGAATCCCCCCTCGGGTTGGGACCATCTAATACTAAAAAAAGCTCTCCTGAACCATCCCACACATCTTGGGTGAAAATTTCATTCCACATGGAATCATCATCTAAAACGCTTGTAAGCTTGACGTCATATTGACTCAGATGTGATTCAGCTTTGGTCTGTCAAATTTCCCGCACTCCAATTCCTTCTCATTTAGGTTTTTTCTTATATTTGGATCTAGTACTAACTGATTCGTAGCAATGTACAGATCAGGTACCACCTGATCCATTACAATGATGACCTCAAAATTTAACTCTTAGGCTTTTAGTAAGTAAACTCAATTCTGATGCTCTTAAAAATATATTAAATCATGATGCAATAGCTTTTGCTCTTCACTTTGCAAGCCTATTAATTAGAGCTGAGCAATGAAACTTCCTACTTCTCCTGACTTCTATCGCTCCTATCCACTACAGTTCAAAAACTCATAGTTTTCACCTATATGATGTTATTCTTTTGTTGCACAATTATTTTCTACCATGGCTTTCAATAGATACTCTCCCTTGATGGCCATAAATTGTGGCATAATTTGACAAAGCTCTGCACACATCCCTTTCATGCTGCCATCCCACATGTCAGTTGTACCTGACAGAGCCTGTTGTCAAGCACTAAAGACTCAGCTTCCCACTTGTGCTTTATAGGGATTATATAGATTTGTTCCCCAATTGCCTCTTCTTATATTGCTGTTTTCCAACTCAGTTGGGGTATTTCAATATAAAACTCCAACTTTTTGATCACTCTTCCCATTATTGCTCTTTCTCAAAGTTTGCATCATATTCAGATATCATGTTATTGACTAGGTGCCATGGATGAGGCCGAAAATAATTAATCTAATTGTTGGATTTCCAGCTCAAATTGAAAATTTTAGTAAATATGATATTGGGATTTTAAACAAAATATAGCTTTCTGGTCTCTATTTTTAGTCGAGAATAATTTTCAACTAACGTACTTAAACCTCTGGATATTGTAGTGTAAGCTCAAACTTAAAGTTAATTAAATACTGTTTAGCAGAAGTAACCAAGAAGTTGCAAAATTCCATTAATAAAGAATTAGGTTCAGACCTTGGCTTGGATGTGCTTGGTAATTTCCCAAAAACATTGGCCTTCAATACCTTTGAATATTGTTCAGAATAGATAGTTATAGTTACTATTTTGAGCTTATTTACTGCTCTAAAACTATTGGGGATTGATATTGATAATTATTTATGTGTTATGTTGCCAACGACTAAAGCTAAGAGTGATTGATCATACAATCATTGTAACAATTAAGTTTGTCTATATTGTTACATAACGACTCATATTTGGATTTTCTGACTCTGAGTCAAATCACTCTAAAAAGCTTTTGGTTTGCATATCTTGGGCGCTGGGCTGTTCCTCACCCAAATTGTAGATTAGGCTTGTGCAAGCCTAATAAATTACTTGGTTGAGGCCCCCAAAGGGCTGCCTTTATAAGGCGCACCTGCCCAGTCCAAAGTTCACTTCAACATTCTCTCTTACCCTAGCATTCCCTACCTGAGAATCATTGGCAGTGGCTCCCAGGACAAGCTATTGACGGCATGGCCTTTTTATATGTCCAGAATAAAAAATAAAGGTTGTTTTGGGGTTAGCATACCTCGCTTACCTGTGATCTTTTCCCTGTCAAGGAGCTTTTTGAGTGGGTTGGTTCAGACCAACTCCCCCAGAGGACTTTGCATAACCAACCAGTAGTAGGAGATTGTTGGGCTTTTGAGGTGCTGTGAGTACCTCTCCCTACTTGGTTGGCTGTTTTTTTGCTTGCTGGTAGCACCAAAATGAATATGCATATATGGTAATTGAAACTGGGGTTTTTCCATTCCATGACATTATTCCAAAGTTATTGTGCATTTTACGCTGCTGATCCCCAGTTTGGCCAACCTCAGTGGTCAGTTGGTCCCAGTTGTCGAGGAACCAGCACCAGTGGGAGCTGGTGACTGATAGCCAACCCTGGACTTGAAGTGACCATCAGTTTATTTCCCAGTGGGACCTCCTGCTCACCAAGGATTTGGCGGCACTGAGGGGAACTGTCCCAGAAGGACTTCATCTCCCACGGATGGTCCACCCAGAAAGGGGTTGGACGTCCAGCTGCGCTGTACCATGCATCCCTCTCACGCTTCTGTTGGGGAAAGCACCTTCCTAGTAACTAGGGAAGACCATCACCAACAGGACCCTGGGAGGGAGCGCAACACAGCCAAGTGCTGGGTGTGAGTCCTCGGCCAGGTGGGCTGATTCTGGCAGCCCAGTCCCAATTTTCTCTCACCATCTGTGTTTCCCTCAAGGGGCCCAGAGTGTATTCAGGCTAATTTTCCTGGGCTTAAGGTAACTCGTTTCAGGAAGCCCTCATAGTGGCGGCCTTCCGCTGTGGGGCTCCTCTTCAGGGAAGGGACCTCCTATAACGTGGGTAATGTATTAATCAAGTTTGTCTCAATTGTTGCATTATGACTCAAATTAGATTTCTAAATCTGAGTCAGATTGCTTTAAAAATTCTTTTGGTTCAGTCAATTTGGGCACTGGGTTGTGCCTCGCCTGAGTTGTAGATTAGGCTTTTGTAAGCCTAATCAATTATTTGGGTGAGGCCCCTGAAGGGGCTGACTCTATAAGGCACGCCTGCCTATTCTGAAGTTCACTTTAAAATTCTCTCTTACCCTAGCATTCCCTACCTGAGGATCATTGGCAGTGGCTCCCAGGACGAGCTATTGACGGCATGGCCTTTTTATATGTCCAGAATAAAAAATAAAGGTTGTTTTGGGGTTAGCATACCTCGCTTTCCTGTGGTCTTTTTCTATGTCAAGGAGCTTTTTGAGTGAGCTGGTTCAGTCCAACTCCCCTATGAGGACTTTGCATAACCAACTAGTAGTAGGTGATTGTTGGTTTTTTAGGTGCCGTGAGTACCACTCCCTACTTGGATGGCTGTTTTTTTGCTTGCCAGTAGCACCAAACGAAAATTTAAATATATGGCAGTTGGAACTGGAGTTTTTCATTCCATGACATTATTCCAAAGTTATTGAGCATTTTACGCTGCTGATCCCCAGTTTGGCCAACTTCAGTGGTCACTTGGTCCCAGTTGTCGAGGAATTAGCACCAGTGGGAGCGATGACTGATGGCCAACCCTGGACTTGAAGTGACTATCAGTTTATTTCCCAGTGGGGCCCCCTGCTAACCAGAGCTTTTGTTGGCACTGAGGGGAACTGTCTCAGTAGGGCTCACTCACCTGCAGATGGTCCACCCAGAAAAGGGTTGGACGTCCAGCTGCGTTGTACCATGCATCCCTCTCATGCTTCTGTTGGAGAAAGCTTTTCTGGTCAGGATGGGAAGACCATCACCAACTGGATCCTGGGAGGGGGCGCAACACAGCCAAGTGCTGGACGTGCGTCCTCGGCCAGGTGGGCTGATTCTTGCAGCCCAGACCCAATTTTATCTCACCATTTGTGTTTCCCTCAAGGGGCCCAGAGTGTATCCAGGCTAATTTTCATGGGGCTCGAGATAACTCATCCCAAGAAGCCCTCATAGTGGCTGCTTTCGCTGTGGGGCTCCTCTTTAGGGAGGGGCCCTCCTATAGCGTGGGTAATGTAATGATCAAGTTTGTCTCAATTGTTGCATACTGAAACAAATTAGATTTTTAAATCTGAGTCAGATTGCTGTAAAAATGCTTTTGGTTCAGTCATTTTGGAAAACTGGGTTGTGCCTCGCCTGAGTTGTAGATTAGGCTTTTGTAAGCCTAATCAATTATTTATATGTGGTCCCCAAAGGACTGCCTTTATAAGGCGTGCCTGCCCATTATGAAGTTCACTTTAGAATTCTCTCTTACCCTAGCATTCCCTACCTAGGAAGTATTGGCGGTGGCTCCCTGGATGAGCTATTGACAGCAGGGCCTTTTTATATTTCCAGAATAAAAACAAAGGTTGTTTTGGGGCTAGCTTATCTCGCTTACCTGTGGCTTTTTGTTTGTTGAGAAGCTTTTTGAGTGAATTAGTTTGGACCAACTATCCCAGAAGACTTTGCATAACCAACTGGTAGTAGGTGATTGTTGGGCTTTCCAGGTGCTGTGAGTACCTCTCCCTACTAGGTTAGCTGTTTTTGCTTGCCAGTAGCACAAAACGAGTATTTAAATATATATAGCAATCAGAACAGGGGTTTTTCTGTCCATGAAATTATTCTGAAGTCATCGTGTGTTTCACACCACTGATCCCTCAGTTTGGCTGCCTTCAGTGGTCAGTTGGTCCCATTTTGTCGAGGAACCAGCACCAGTGGGAGCTGGTGACTGATGGCCAACCCTGGACTTGAAGTGACCATCAGTTGATTTTACCTGTGGGGCCTCCTGCTCGCCAGGGATTTTGTGGCACTGAGGGGACCTGTCCCAGAAGGGCTCCTTCACCCATAAATGGTCCACCCAGAAAGGGGTTGGACGTCCAGCTGCGCTGTACAATGCACCCCTCTCACACTCCTTTTGGGGAAAGCGCCTTCCTGGTCAGGATGGAAAGACCATCGTCAACAGGACCCTGGGAGGGGAGCGCAACACAGTCAAGTGCTGGGTGTGCGTCCTCAGCCAGGTGGGCTGATTCTGGCATCCCAGTCCCAATTTTCTCTCACCATTTGTGTTTCCCTTGAGGGGCCCAGAGTGTATCCAGACTTAATTTTCCTGAGGCTTGAGGTTACTCGCCTCAGGAAGCCCTCATCATGGCGGCCTTCCGCTGTGGAGCTTTTCTTTGGGGAGGGGCCCTCCTCTAGTGGGGGTAATGTAACAATAAAATTCGTTTCATTTGTTACATTCTGACTTAGATTCAGATTTTCTGAATCTGAGTCAGATTGCTTTAAAATTGCTTTTGATTCAGTCATTTTAGGCGCTAGGTTGTGCCTCACCCAAATTGTAAATTAGGCTTTTGTGCCTAATCAATAAATTGAGTGAGGTCCTTGAAGGGCTGACTTTATAAGGCGCGCCTGCCTATTCTGAAGTTCACTTTAGAATTCTCGCTTAACCTAGCATTCCCTTCCTGGGGAGCATTGTCAATTTCTCGCCAGATGAGCTCTGGTCGGCGACCCGTTTTATTATCCTGAATAAAACTAAAGGTTGTTTCAGAGTTTGCATACCTTGCTTACCTGTTGGTCTTTTTTGGGTGTCTGATCATTGAGGAGTTTGAGTGGATTGAGTCAGACTAACCCCAGAGGACTTTGCATAACCAACCAGTAGTAGGCAATGTTTGGCGCTGTCTTTGCCCCAAACCTCTTCCTACTCATTTAAGCTGCATTGGTTGCTTGTTGGTGCAATGAAGAATTATTTTAATATATGGTGGTTGGAACTGGGGTTTTTTCATCAGTGACAGTTATTATTATCTAATTTTAAAATTAATATTACTGTTATCAGCAACAAAAGCTGAGAGGTTTCATTAAGCTAGATTTTCAATTGCTATCTACACTTATTAAAATTCTGCTTATCTACCTACTAATCCTGAATCCTTTTTATCTCACTATTAGCCTTCTAGCACTATAAAAGTGTGATGTTTTATAATAATGATAATTTTATCATATCATCACTCTTTTTGCCATTTATTTTTGGCTTTCCACTATTCTTATAGTAAAGATAATTTCTTAAAAAGCCACTCAAGAAGCTTTTACCTAATAGTGAAGTCGTTTTATTGAAAGTAAACATTTTTAATTCTCCATCACCTGGGGCTTCAATTGCCCTGGACTTTTTATAATGGACAGTTGGATCTCATCACCCTCATCCTGAAACTGATCATTTTTTAACCCGTGGAATGATTAAAACTAACCCCCAAGCTAGGGGAGTTACAGGCGATCAACCCACCGTGTATGGGGGCAAGAAAGCACCTTTTATAGATTTGGTTAAGATTAACATTTTTACCAAGTGTGGAATGACGTCATGCAAAATGATTTTCACCCTAATTAATAAGAGGATATTGTATATGAAGATAATGATGCTGCCAAAATTAAGCATGCAAATTGACCCTCTTATATATCTTTGGGGGCCAAAATTATTTGCATTCCGCCAATGACGTGACAATAAACAGAGCAAATTATGCTGATGAGAGCTTTCAAGCCACAAAATTGAATATTACCAAATCTGTTAATCCATAAATTTTGAGAGTGGCTCAAAATCTGATGTGAGGACATTGTAGTAGCGCCATCATTTGAACCTGAAGTCAAGAAGGTTATTACTAGATTTGGTAATAAACCGTTATTAGTAACAGCAACATCTGCCCAGACCTCAGATGCAAGGACTAGTGAATGGGCCCCTAGACATCTAGGTTCATGGATAATCACCACAAGAAGGAGCTCACAGTTACAGTAATTGACCCAAATTGGCAAGGCCATTAAAGCATCAATGAGATTGCATCTAACTAGATTATCTTGAAATTATCCTCATATCAAAACTCATAGTACCAAATATTTTACAATCTTTTATTTATTTTTTATCCTGAAATTATCCCTTGAAAATAAAAATACTTTACTTAAAAAGCTTAATATTAACCCTTTCCATAGCATATCAAAAATATATTGCTTTATATTTTATAGTTGTTTAATTGAGCTATTTTCCAGTAACCATTCTGGGATTAGTCAATATGCAGAATACAGTAACCAGTCTGAGATCTGCTATTTTTGAACAAGGGCACTCTCTAACATGGATACCTTGGAGCTGAGCTGCCAAGGGAGAGGTTGGATTGACTTCCACTAAGTTAGTGTGGGCTAACATATAATGAACATATATAAAAGAATCTAAAAGATTTTTGGGTGCAAACAGTTTACCAATGTGAATGATGCTACTGGGGTAGCATCAGAGTAGAATTTGCTCTACAATGATGATTGTGATTATTGCAAAAGTTGTCTGGTGCCTAATATTCATGAAGTAGACCCCACAAGCAGCAAGTCAGCCTCATATGTTAAGCATGCTGAGGTCAGCGAGATGACTCTATAGTTAGCTCTTACAAGCATTTTAGTCTCAAATTGATTTCAACAACTTATTTATCTTCTATTACTGTTAAACCTCCCTTCCCAAGGTTCGTTGTAAGTGGCCTCAAATCTCAAGAGGTAAAGTTTAAAATAAAAAAAATAAAAAATAAAGAAAAAGAGAAAATAATTCAAAAATGGTATAGTTATAGATATATTCTTTAGTATATAAAAATGTTTTTAATTCTATCTTATTCTTTTTATTTTCCCTAATTTTACATCAAATATCTAATAAGGTTACTTTAAATTCTATCAATAGAGACAACAACTACATTATCAACCATATAAGCATCATTTGTTAATTTCTTATATATTTGAATGGTCCAACCCATAACAACTCCAAAAACATTATCATCCAAACTCATACATATCTATTAAGTCTAATTTTCAACAGCAAATACCTGAAGTGAGGTAAATTCTTTTTGCCATATTCTTTGCCTTAATATCCATCAAAACGAAGTATCATATGCCTGTGACTGCATGTCAATTATTTGGGTAGCTAGTTTATTTAAATATAATGTTGGGCTCACTCCATAGTTCGTTTTATAGCTGGTACAAAACTGGCGGGAGAGATGCTTGTCATGCATACAGAAATTTTACTTGCATTTTTCATAGCATAGTAAAGCTAATGTTGTAAGCTAAGATCAAAAAACAAAAACTAAGATGCCCATAAATGACATCTTACCCAGAATAAACTTTTTATGAATAGTAGCCAGTGTGCTGCTTACTCTTTGCAATACCCCATGTGTCTCCAGATGATAGGGAATAGATAAAATCCCTTTGATAAGCATAATCACATTCAATTGAGAAATTATATATGAGGTGAAGTTTGTTCTTTTGTTGCTCAAGATCACTTGAGGGTAGACATGCCAGTATATACATGGTCTAATATGAATTTTTCAGTACTTAGTGAACTAACTAAACTCAGAGCCTTTATTTCAACCCTTCTGCTAAGATGTTCAATCATTATAATAATGTACTTAAATCCTCCTGTGCTGATGCTCAAGGGTTAAGATGTTTTTAGACACCATGTGTCATGAAAACCAGGACACACCAATCAGTATCCTGTCACGTTTTTATATAGCTTATTGAGCTGACACTCCACACAACAGTAAAGAGAATCAACCATTTCAAAACTTAACAATTACCATTATAATACTGAGAGATTGATTTTTCTGATAAGGTCACCGTGACTTACGCCCCTATGAGTGGCCCAAATAATACAAACCCTTTCTGACAGATATGGGTATATAAGACATTTATTGTCCACAATATTTTTGATAACTGGCCGATTTTATGCTCTGTACTCTCCATTTCTTTTTTGTAACGCAGCTTGAACTTAAAGAGTTTCTTTTCCAAATTACATTCTTATATTACAGCCAAATAATTCAATGTTTACACCTAAACTTTAAACATATGGTAACCCTAACAATTAACAAGTGTTTTGTTAGTTTTTCTAATGCAGTGCTCAATTTAAAAGTCATAGGCCTGCAGTTTTAAGGAACTCATTATGATAAACTTTCTTCTTTTTGAGAAAAGATAGTTTTGACATGTATTACTGTAAGTTAATATAATGGGGATTTTATAACTTTAGATGGTATCTTCCAGATTTCATTTTCAAAACTTGGATAAAATTTCCTTTGATTTACAACTTAAAGACTAAAATTTTTAGGCTTTTGTTTTTCTAACATATTCTGAAATTGATTAATATCCAACGCTAAATTTTACAATAATGTATCCCAACAGTATGTTTAAATTTGGGCTGGCAATTCCATTGCACCCAATTCACTTTTTCTTACACCCACGCCACCCATCTCAAAAAATAAACTACCATTTGCACCCTGATATTTATTAAATAGATATTTTTTCAGCTAAAATATTTTTAGAAATCTATATAAAAATAATGAGAGATGACCTTCTGGGTTCATTTGGCATCAATACCAAATATAATAACCTGTCTAAGGTGGATGAGAGCCGCCATCTGTCACAATAAACTTGATGTTGGGTTTGCAATAAATTGCTTTCTAAGTAAATGCTTGGGGTTAATCCCTGCCAGACATTTAAAGGCTGAGTTTAAGCAAAAGGAGCTCACCGCACCACAACCAATGGGAAAACACCCATCATCACCAAACACAGAAATGAAAGCTACCTTGTTACTAGTAGATTGAGGCGAATTTCTTGGCTGGTATGAAGTCATGCAGGCAAAATAGGCTTTAGGAGGCCTGATTGTTACACTAAAACAAACTAATTTTTGTTTTGGCATGATGAGGTTACCAGCCAGCCTACAAGACGGTAAAACACCCATAACCTAGGTAAACCCATCCTCATTGCCTTTTCCAAAAATAAAAATCATCCTACAATGGTGGAGGGGGAAGTTGGAAAGGATGCTTTTTAACTATTGGTAGCTGAGGCCTCTTGCGCCCACCAAGAGACCTCCAAAGGAAATATGAATGCTTTCTGGAACCTTTGGTTTTCTGAGTGGTACAATCCTTACTTCCTTATAAAAAAGGTCACCATTGAAAACTTGTTGATAATTACTCTTTTCCGGGGGAACTTTGGAAGATTCTCCCTTATTAGAGGGTGATGAACAATGTGATATTTATGCACACATATTCCCTATAAGTTGGAATATTAGGAATTTTTATGCTTAGATGGTAGCTTTCTGATATCCAACTACTTAAATTTGGGTAAATCTATTTTAAATTTAATTTTTAAAAGTTTGGAAATTTTCAGGCTCTTGGCTTGCCAACTGAAGGCAAAATAGTTAGGCTCCGCGCCTAGTATGTATAAATCTTGACTTACTAGTTTCATTTTGTTTTAGGATGGTAATTCCATTATTCTCAGTTTAGTTTTCTAAGACTGAACCATTTGTCTCAAAAATAAACTTACAGATACACACTAGTATTTGCATAAATATTATTTAATTAAAAAGTTCAGATAAAGTTTTTAATAAAAACAATGGAGCAACACCCTCCTAAGATCTCTTTTTTTTTTTTTTTTTTTTTTTTTTTTTAAAATTTGTGCCCAACAACCTATCCAATTCATATGAAAGGCTGCCACAGGTCATGATTGACCTGATGTTAGACCTGCAATAAGTTGCTGTTTGAGAAAATACTCAGAGTTAATCTCACCAGGTTTTGAGGATTTTTATTGACATTTAAAGAGCAAGTCTTTTGAAGGTTGCATGATAATCACTCATATGTAGCACCAGCAGAATCTGCTAGGAGTCTCTTTCTCTCTAGGGCAATCTCTCAATGGAATCGGCATTGTTGAGGCAAATCTCTGCTCATGGTAACAAGCAAAATTTCTTGGTGGAATTAAGCGTCTTCACCAAGTCAAATCTCTGCTAATAATGCAAGTAAATTTCTGCTTGTGGTTCAGGCAATCTTGTCATGTTTACAATACCTAATTGAGGGTACCAACAGCAAGGACAAGGCTGGGCGGCAGGAGGTCCAAAGAGTCAAGTTGCAGGACCTTCCTGACCTAAAGCACACCTTGGACCAATGCTTGATACAGGCCAGGTATGCCCAGGTTGATACAAGTGAGGTGCACAATTTCCAGCCCCTTGTTTTTCCTCTTGCATTAAAATGGACGAGTTACCTTTCAAATGACAATGGCTTGATCCTGTTAACCAGTGAATGGGGGTTTGAAACCCGTTCTATTTATGAAATTACTAACTATGATCAGGCTCAAATTCAATTGTTCATTCAAGTAAGGTCAACTTTAAAGTACGCTATCCAGTTAGATGGAAGTGTGTGCTTATTGGTTTACCAAGGCTTAGTACCGCTTTTTTATTGATGATTTCCCAAAGTTAACTTAAATATATTTACATAAGACCAACCTTTCTCGTTGGTAAACTTCCCTATAACAATCCATTCATTAGTTTAACGTTTTTTATGTTAACTTGGGCTTACCTGTGCACAGACCTCTTTGAGGATTTCTCACTTTACGTTAGCCAATAAGTTTGTTTTAAATTTACTACAGCATCAGGTACACCACTGGGCCGCCCAGGTTTCCTCTAAACTAGGGCACCCGTGCAAAGTAACCCTGTTTTAAAGCTTGGTTATGAACAGCCCTTTAGGGCATAAGCAAGTTTTGCTGTTTGTTTAATCCCTTTTTATGTGTGCCATGCTAACTACTCTCGCCCTATGTCATTTTAGCTCAAGCTCCCTCTACTGGCTATCTTTAATTTAACACTGATGGCTAGTTCCCTTGCTTTGGTCCAATGCTCTGTGAACCACCACGCTGGGAACTGAATAATTATAGATACTCTTTTGACAAATCTTAAATAAACTAGGCAAATATAAATGAAGAAAGATGTAATAGATCAATCATAACTTTATTTAAAATGAATGGTACTTTAAATATTATTAGAATAGAACCAAGAACAAAATAAAATAAAGAAAGGGGATAATCCAAATGGTGTATAGGCGTATACCACGTGTGAAGTTAAAAATAGATTTAGGAATGTAGGCTGTAAAGGCACAGTTTAGGTTCAGGGTTGGAGTAGACAGGTCTTATCATTGAGAGCTTTAATGAGATAATGGTAACAAAGTTAAGTGGTTTTTATTATCTGCCGTTGAAAAAGCTGACAGATTTAAAGTTAGAGTAGGTGACATGAGGGTGAATAGACGAGGTACACATGGAACTTGACCTCAGGCTTAATATCAAGATAATATAAAGTTGGTTTGGGCGCTCTTCTCTAATATCGCCAGTGGAGCAAAAACAGGGCAATTCATACTGAATACATTTAAGTAAAAATTCGGCGTTATTAACAATTCAATGCTAGGTAAATTAAGATTAATAATTTTGAGCCTTAATACCAATAAAATAGTGAATGTTAAATTAAATTTATAAATATAGGCAAAATTGCCTAGAATAATTTTATCATAAGCCCACGGTAAAGGCTTCACACCTACTAGGGTGAAGCCTGACACCAGGCAATTAGATGCTGGTTTGTGAATAGGGAGCTCACCGCGCCACAGCCAGTGGGGCTTCACCTACCATTAAACAACCCATTAATGGCACTTATCTTGTTTCTAATGGTTTTATGAAACTCTCTCCCAGATGGATCTGTTATCATGCTGGCTATTAGGCCCTTGTGGGCCTTAATGTTACATCCTGGTTACTTTTAAGTATGTACTCAGCAAAAGTAAACATGGTTGGTTATAATCTGCAAATGCATCTCAATAATATAAGCACAATTTTTCTTGCAGGCATATATTGCTACAAAACACACCACTTGTTTACAGTGTATTTACATCTGGCTTTAGTCAAGGTATTTCTAACATAAGCCACGAGATGTTATTCTCCTATTTCATTACTCTTACTAAGTTATGGCTCTTATTGCCATAAGAAAAGCATTAAATTGTATGATAAATGGTAGGCCAAAATTCAGATATGTAAGTATGGTTTCATTACCAAGTAGTTTCGCAACTTTTCAAAATAATACTTTGCCTCCATAGAACCTTTGAAATTTTCCTTGGATCCTTTAGTAGATGCAATAATGGGTTGGCAATTTTAGTGAAATCTCTAAATAATTGGCATTAATAGCAAACATTTCATTAAATCTTGAACATTTATGACACTTTTTAAAACTAACAACCATTAGTTGCTTAAGACTTCTTTTTATGAGGCCATAACACCTCCAAATTTATAATAAAATCTAGATAATCTAGTTCATCCTTTAAAAAGGATATTTTTGGGGTTGATCTTGGTAAATTGTGTGAGCCAATTGTCAAAATAATTACTCCAGGTGTTAAAAAATGGTTTGTAAATGGACAAATGAACACATTTATATCATATAGATAGACAGGGTGCAGGACATCTTCAAGTTGGATAGGATTATATCCATCGCCCTTTAAAAAAGTTGTTGGCGCGTTACATGACCCTTGAGCATTCTAGTAGGTTAGTATAGCCCTTGTGATGATATAATAGCATATTTCACCTGATACTTATATGTTTTGTTAATTTGCCAACAGCATGAAATCAGATACATGGCTGAGAAAGATTTTGCCCTGCCTAATAAATCTAGTGCATCATCAATTCTTGTTAAATTGTGAAAATCAATCTTTATATCTTATCAGACTTTGGTAATCATCCATGACACAATCTGATCCATCTTATTTTCCTAAAAATTGATATTGAACTACCAAGGGGCTAAATGAGGGACAAGCAAACAATGATCTTACAACTTTTCTATTTTCTCAATGACTACTGCCTCAGCCGCCCTTGACCTTTAAATAAATCTCATTATTACTTTTAATAAATTCCAAGTGTCAACTCTGTGAAGTACATTTATTGTGCACCCAAAGTCATGGTCAACTTGTGCAAATATACTTTGGTTTTTCAAAGGCTTATGAACCCTTCTTGCGTATCATCTGAGAGTCTGATAGCTGAGTTTGGCTAATTAAAGCACGATATTCTTCAAAAGATGTTTCCAGTAACCCCATTTTGACCAAAGCCCCAGATTCATGAAACGATTCAAGATCCATTAGAAGAATCAGATATGAAAAAAGGAAATATTTGGTTCCTATTGATCTTTATCAGTTCTAACCAAGATTAGCCAATAGAACTTAAATCTCTTAGTAGCTGGGAATTAGAATCCTTGGAGCAGCTAAGGTTTAATTTTTAAATTTTCTGCCATGGATTATTGACCTCTACATAGAGCTGCCCTGGGAGCTCAAATACTAATTGTAATGATCAAGTTCATCTTGACCATTACATTCTGACTTAGGTTTGGATTTTCAAATCTGAGTCAGATCACTTTTAAAACATTTTTGGTTTGGTCATTTTGGGCGCTGGGTTGTGCCTTACCTGAGTTGTAGATTAGGCTTGTGTGAGCCTAGTCAATGACTTGAGTGAAGGCCCCCAAAGGGCTGCCTTTATAAGCTGCACCTGACCATTCTGAAGTTCACTTTGGAATTTTAAATCATTTTCCCCTAGCATTCCCTACCTGGTGAGCATTAGTGGTGATGGCTCCCTGGAAGAGCTATGGATGGCAGGGCCTTTTTATGTCCAAAATAAAAATAAAGGTTATTTTGGGGTTAGCATACCTTGCTTACCTGTGGAACTTCTACCCTGCTGGGGAGTTATTTTGAGTGGGTTGGGACGTTCCAACTCCCCCAGAGGACTTTTCATAGCTAACCAGGATTAGGGGCTTTTTGGGTTAGTTAGGTGCTGAGGGTACCTCTCCCAACATGGTTGGCTAGTTTGGTTTCTTGTTGGTGCACCAAAAGAATATTTAAATATATGGCGGTCAGAACTAGGGTTTTTCCAATCGTGACATTAATCCCACATTGATCACTATATGCATTCTTGGTAGAATTGTTACCTGCTCTTTTTGCTCAGATCAGAATTCCTCTAATGTAATTCGCATGAGTCATACGCCTTATATTTTCTTCCTAATAGATTCAGCAAATAGGCATGACTTCATCATTACAATAGATTAATGAAATTGTTCTGCCAACTAGGGGGTGCATCCACCTCATAGTTGTACACTAGCAGCAGCATATGGCCCAGTATTGTTAATTAATATACTTAAAAACGCACTTGACTCCATATTTTTGCATGAATCTAGTGCTAATGAAAATCTCATATTTTTAGTTATGTGGGATGCTGCCAGTGCTGAAACAACTAGTGACTTAAAACAGAGAGGCAAGGCATTATAAGCCTCACATGAAGTTTGGAATTGTAACTAGCTGTTCCATATACTTGCCAACTATATAATCTGGCGCATAATTTGTTTTCTAAGCAGCTTAATAGCGACAAAGTTTGTTGGAGTGCCGCTACTAATGATCACTCTAACTTCACTTAATTTATAAGACAACTGCATATTTACAATAAGAATAATATCAAGTGTTGTTTATGATGTGTATGGAGGGATTATCTGCCAGATACAGAGTATGTTTTAAGGATACAGAATTATTTGGAAATAAGTCTATATTAGAGCAAAAGGATCCATAATGTTATTAATTTTTAATCTAGTGTTCAATGGTCCAACTTCAACTTTAATACTCCATTCTCTGTCTACTAGCTGGCGTAAATATAGGCATGCCACTTCTTCTATGATTTTGGGGCAATTCTTTTATTCTTAGATCTAGTTATCACATCCACATCTTGGTATACAACTTGATGTAATGAACTTATTTCTAGATTTGAGGAAAAAAACTATTGTTTATCCAATTCATAAAGGGTTTCTAAGGAAAAAGTGAATAAATGAGGTACTAAATTGTTAACCATCTAGACTGCATGGCTTTTTCTTTGATCTTTGGTTGTATCCTTTTCTCTTTGGGTTATACCAGATTAACATGATAAATTGGTTTTTTTCCAGCAGGAACTCGCTTAATGTCCAGATTGGCTGCACTTATTACACCAAGTCACGATTTGTTTGATGGTTTCTGTCCATATTGAGGTCTTTCTTGATTTTTCAATATAAAATATCTCATGTGTTTTTTGTTAGTTTAATATACTATTTAATGTAAGTTAATTAAATTTTTGGCTTATAACTCTCATTAGGGCATTCAAATGAATGCTAGCATTTTAAAGTGTTCCACATGTGGAGCAAGTTTTTTGTGGTCACTGCTGAGACCATTAATCAGTGTAATTCACAGTATGGTCACAGTGCATTATGCATGGTGATTTGAGCATTAAAATTGATCATGGCATTTGCCTCTGAAAATTTTGGGCTTCTTGATAGAAATGGTCAGTGAATGCTCCCACCATTTCATTTTTCTTAGATTTAATGCCCATTAACTCTTGTTTCTTACAGTTATGCAGATTAGCTTCCAAATTTCTTCATAAACGCTTCCTTCACCCCTTTAAGTATCCATTTTCACCTTAAAGGCAGGGCACAAAATCTTCCTTTTGGTGTCAAGGAAATCAAAAAGAGTTATTGCCTTCTTATGGCTGCTATATTTAAACATTGTCATTTCAAAATAGTCTAAAGAAGGCAGGCACATTTTATAAATGAAAAATTAGTATTTTAGAGTACTTAAAAACTTTGACAATAAATTGGCGCAGTAATACAAAAAATGGGAATTTCAATAGACTGAGGAGTGCTCTCCAGAGTTAATTCAGTAATTGCCACAAAAGTACTTGTCATTTTCCTTACATGCTAATCATTAATTAAGCGATGCTCTTCTCTTTGGTAGCAACTGACTCATCTAAACTTAGATTGGAATTGTGGTCTCCTCTCAAGTACAATTGCATCTCAATACTTTAATTTTGTTTAACCGTTTGGAACTTTCCTCCCAATTCATTATTTCCATTTGTTTTCCTTCAGTAGGGGATATTCCCTATTTCACTTTCTAAGGCGTTTTCAATGTTTCTATTGATTTTTGCATCTCATTTTCATCCTTTTGTGGAGTGTATAAATTTCAATATAAAGTTCTTATTGGCTTTATTGATCTAATAGATTTCTTCATCTAGATTGGCAATTTATATATTACAGCGTCCAAGTTGGTTTAATTTCTGATTACAATGTATATTAGTTGTGTTAAGTAATTGTTAACTTGATACCTAGATTAAAAACAAAAGGCATGATGTATTCCTAATATTGAAACTTGTCATAAAATGAGTTGCATTATAATCAATGGTGTGACTTCCCAGCAAACCTTTTTCTGTCAAATTAATTCAATTAACATTTTATCTATATGATAGTTAATGATCTCATCACAAGAGCACTACTGCATATTGAATGAAGTGATTTGGATACAAATATACACACTTATTTTAAATATAGTATCACTTTTATTGTCAAATTAATTAGCTGTTTTGTAGATTTGAAAGCTAATACTTAAATTGACCAACAATACCTTTGCACATAGAGTAAAGAAGTATTGTGCTACACAAGTGATGCTCACTTGAGGGGGCTCTGTAGTATTAAAAAAATAAATGTGAACAATGATAGACTTGACTCAGTAAAGGGGAGATAAAAGTAATAATCATTCTTTCACTTTTTATGTTAAACCTCCTACTCATTTTCTTTTTTTAGTACTAAATGGTCCCACTCCTACTCATTTTCAAATGGCGCTGGGAGAAGTCTTATTTTAGTATTCCCTTGGGCGAGGACTTTAAAATTTACACGCTCACCTCAGAGATGAAACAGATTGGATAATGTTTTATTTATTCAACTGAGGTAAGTTGACCAGGGGATGGACATTACCAAACTAAAAATCAAAATAAAAAATAACAATTCAAATAAAACGCCCAAAAATGAATGGATTGATTGTATCATACCTAACAAGTTATCCAACCAGGTGGGAAGTGAATACTGTTATCCCTCCATGGTGGATGGGGAGGAGAATTGGGGGGCTTGCCTTCAGCTGCATCCATCTCATCCCAGAGTAAGGTGCGTGTTAAGGCAGATAGTAAGAGTGTGAGGGCATTGGCGGCATGGTGTTTGATATCCTTGATGACTGGAACTTCTGAATAGTTGCCAGCCATCATTATACCAATGATGTATTTGGCCAGAGCGTCTTCAGCTTTGAGGTGGGCGTCTGGGTTTTTAATGAACGTGAAAATGTTGGTTCAGGTTATTTTTGCTTTTGGATTCCGTGATACTGTTACCACATTCTGAATGGCTTCAGTGACGTTTTTGTGTAAAATTTTCATGTTAATCTTACTTTGTGCAGTAAGATTTTTGGGGATGATGGGAGGTGGAATTCCTCCTGCGAGAACAGCCACAGATTTGGTGGCAGCTTTGCAAAGTAGACCGCAATATGGTGTGGCGGCTGCTTCTACTACAAGCTGGTGGTCACTGTAGAATGGTTTGGCGTTAGGTTGTGGGACATGTTTCTGAGGCAAGGATTTTGCATCTCATTCTGCATTACAAAACTACTCAACTTGCAGCATCAGTTCTTCAATGATGTTACCTGATTTGTCAATTTCATCCAATAATTCCCAAGGATTTTGGTTTTATTGGATTGGGGAATCAGCGTACAGTTGAGGTTTGTTTGATTTGTTTGCGGACACATGGGATCAAACTGGGATCCAATCCAATGTTTGGGTTGGATGAATTATTTATGGCATTGGGGCAAGGTGGATGCTGATTGGTGGCTGTAGGTGCAGCTGCAGCATCAGGCATTGGAGGAGGGGGAGGTAGGATTGTACCCCATGTCAGAGTTGGTGGGGGGTGGGAAGCGGATTGGTGGGCGTTGGGCAAACTTTTGGTATCAGCAGAAGTTTCTGAGTATGGGCATTTGCATTTTGAGTGGTCTAACTCGAAACAGGATGGACAAATCGTCCATGCGCCCTTAATGCAGGCCCAGAATGGATGGTCGGGGGCAGATGGGAGGGTGGCACATGGGGGAATAGCCAAAGAAATTTTCATAAAGTCAGCAGAATTAATAATGTTACTTTAGGGATTCTGGCTCTTTAGCCACAAAATCTTGATTTAATATCCGCCTTACTTATCGTCAGCAGAATCAGGATCAGCTGATTCAGCAATATGAAAACTTTTGGTCTCTGAGTCATCATCAAGTACCACACCAAGCTAATAGCTTAGCCCAGTGGGGCAATGTATTGCTGAATAACTTAAGCCCATAATACTAAATTCCCAATTGACCATTTTTGTCACCACGCCCTAATTAAAGAGGTGTTTACTTGAAGCCTAAAATGTGGAAGTGTTGTGGGACCTGAATCAAAAGCTTGGAGCCAGTTACCAGGGTGTTTGTCAAGCCATTAACAACAACCACAACCTTAGTGTGCAAATATCTCAAGAACTGTTTGAACTTTACTGTTCAATTAAAAACAATGTATTGACGCCTTAGGATATTGAGCCATAGATAACTGCAGGGTCACCAGTGAGTGGATACAAGAATTATTCAGCTTAACGAGGAATCTGAACGTACTCAAGTCATCCAGATCAATTACTTGATAGTCCAAGGCAGTTGACCTCAAAGAATACATATAACGTTAAATGGGAGTGTTTGCACAGCACTTAGGAAGTAAAATAAAGACCAATACCCATTTCCAGTAAGAGTTTTATCTGATCAAATATTTACAAGTAGCCATGCAGTGGGACATTAAGGGATTGAGAGAGTTGATTGTGCACTCCAAAAAGATAGTTTTGAATCTCAAATCCAACAATGAGGTATATAATCAAGTCTACAACCTTCTTACATTGAAAAAAATCCCATAAGAATAAATTGGGTGAACTGTGCATCAGCATACAAAAAGTATAGAGAGACCTCTAAGAGATATGACAATTCAAACAGAAGTGCCTTAAGGGCAGGGAAATTGAGCCAAATGGGAATGAATAATTGAAGGAAGTTGTAGGATAGTAGATTTTGTGCCCTCATAAAACTATTCCTCCTATCCATCCATAGATATATGGAGAATAACCTTTGGAGGAGGAGGTATCCAAAAAAGCATCAACCTACTTGATCAGTACCAACTTTGTTATTTACCTTGCCCCCTTCTGTGTGATGCCAGCTACCAAAAAAATTAACTATGTGCTAGTAACCCAAGGTCTTGCGTTAGTGCTACGCCAGTGACGTCCAAATAAGGAAGCTTCTATCTGGGAGTTCAACAATTAAATCCATTTAAACTCCCTAAATTTGACAAGCATGAAAATTTGCAATCATTCCTGAAACAGTTCATGGTGATCATTCATGAAGCCTTTAACCTTTTTAAAGCCACTACATTTATCGATGTTTAGATGGCCAGAGTTGAGATCTTATCATGACCTGCTTTCCTGAGAAATATTGGATCTTTGTTGATGTGGAAAACGCAGGTTTGCGAGAGTTTGGGAGTCACAAGCTCATGGCCAATTGGAAGGCTGATTTCATGACTATTCAGTTTAAGAACAACGAAACCATTACCAACTTTCATTGACCATACCATAAGGCCCAGCTATTTCTGGGTGCTAAAGCCATAGTGAACATTGATATAAAAGTGCATTTCATAATTCTACCAATAATTATCTATTGTTACACATTTAATTGCTACCAGCGCTTTTAAAGAATAGATACACCCTCCATAATTAAATATCTGAAGATGTTGATGTAACATTGGTCATCCCAATGTGAAAGCTCAAACCAAATGTCTCACGCATAATAACGGAGGCAATAGAGAACTCGCAGAGCCCTACCAACAGTGTTGTGGGAACTTTTGATAATCATCACAACCTAGCTGAGATAACTTGCTTGATCTTTGCATCTAAGAGACATTACGCGGATTCCTACCCCAAATGCCACCCTGAAGTGAACCTTGTGACCTTTCAAGAGGATCAAAACCAGGGAAAAGATCTTTGGCAGTAGAAGGGGGACGCTCTACTGCCAGTTATCATCCAGACCTTTCCCAAATTCAAGAAGAAAATATAAATTATCCTATTACTCAAGAGTCTGATAAAAAGCATCCATAAAATATTGGCTGTCACCAGAAGTAAGTGAGCATCCATTTAACTAGAAGGTCAATAAGTCATCTCTAAGCCTTACTCCACTCAATTTTCCAAGCACATTAAATTTTAAAATACCAAATAGACTCGATCTTTACCTCCTTTAAAAAGAAGTTAAAATAGCGCTACTAATTGTGCCCATGAACACCCACTTCCTCGACGTAGGAGAACAAATTAAAACTATGATTTTTCAAGTCAATAATCCTTTCATTCTTGCAATAAATGGATATTCACCTTACTTGTCCATTATAAATTTTTTTTACTCACATAACAAAGTTTGGGTACAAGCCATTGTAAGCAGCGGCAACCCTGTGAACATATTTTTATTCAGTTTGCAAAACAATCAAGAATGTCTGTTAATGTATTTCACCTGCGATAATATATAACAGCTGGCTTATGAGCACCACGTTTGAAGGAGCATATTGAGCGCTGCAATAAGTTTCAGCTCTTTGCAGGTTAGCACATCAGCCATAGAGCTTGCCAACGATAATTATCAATTCTCATTGGTACCAGCTTTCTGAAATTTTATTGCAACATTTAAAGTACAGATGAAAATTTTACTTCTTTAGGTCAGAAATTGGCCATTTATTAATTAAAAGAAACAGAAAACTCTAACTTGCAAAAATAATGTCATCAATGTGGTTTACAATGATAGTGTTGTCCCTATTCATTACCAACAAGTGGGCTGTAAATGTTCCTCCCTACCTGATTCCATTCTTGAGAGCAGAGGCATTTTTCTTGAGACCTCAAAAGATTTCATTTTTATACCCTTGGAGAGCAGCATGTAGTGTCAACCAGATTGAAACTTGAGCTACCAAAAGAATTGTTGGGAGGTATAACTCCTTTGGAAACGATTGAGGGCTGAACCTTGCACCACTCCTGGGATAACCTTGTCTAGTCACCAGGAGATGTGTACTATTTGCCAATTTTGACTGCCTCTAAGATATTAGTCAAGAAGGTAAAAAGGATCGCGTTTGCACACCATACTCTGCTGGAAGAGATAGGAAACGCATGAGTTTGTAAACCTGATGGAGTTTGGTTTACCCAAACCACTCCTCCTAAATTTTGCAGTCATTTCTCAAGAAGCAATTTAAATGTCAAACTGAGAATCAGAAAGACCAAGCACTAGCTCTCATATAAAAATTCCAAAGTATATGCAACAGAAAATTATGACTTTGAATGTGTTGTGAGAATCCAGCATCACATAGATACTGAATATTCTAGATCCATTTAATTGTGACTAATATAGAAAAAAATTACAGCGATAATGAGGTGCACAAAGAACTGGAGAAACTCATATGTCAAGGAATGGTAGTCCCTTTGCATCATCCTTTGGCCAGTCCAGTGCTCATAGTTAAGAAAAAGGATGGCTCTAAAAGAGGTTGTTATTATCAATGTTTGAATAAAATTGCTAAAAGATTTCCTATCCTTTATCTCGCATGGATGAAGCTTTGGAGCAACTATGAAAAGCCAGACATTTTACTCTTTAAACCTTATAGCGGTTATTGGCAGATTGAGCTGGCTTTTGAAGACCAGGAAAAGTGTGCAGTTATTACCTCTCAAGGATTGATCCACCCAACTCAAATGCCCTAAAGATATTGCAACGTGCCAGCCACCTTTAAATGGGTGATGAACATCATCATGGGAGATTACAAATTAAGTTGCGTCCTAGTCTCCCTTAATAATAAAAAAGTGTTACAAAAAGTTTATCCAACACCTGGATTATATGAGAGAGGTCATTTGGAGGTTAGGCCAAGCTCAGCTAAAAGTTAGCCCATATAGTATCAGTTCTATAAATACAGATGGATTATCTGGGACACATTGACATGCAAGGAATATGTCCACAGCCTTAGAAACTCAAGGCCATCAATTGCATGTGAAAACCTGAAAGTAAGCGATCTGACCAAGTATTCCTTGGTATGGTAAAGTATAACACTAGTTTATACCAGGATTCACGCAATTAACTGATCCCTTGTTACACCTGCTTCAAGTAGGAAAACACTTTCCATATGCCCCAAGTGTGACAGGACTTCTTTGACTAGCTCTTAAAGTCTTTAACTGAAGCTTACGTTCTAAAATATCAACTTATACTAGCCTTTCATAGTGTAATCCAACGCATCTCTCACAGCTATAGGAGATGCATTTTCTCAGATAGGAGATGATGGAAAAGAACATCTGATAACCCGCTGCGGTTGAGCTCTAGACAAGCATAAACGCAATTATATTGTTAATGAGTGGAGATGTTTAACTGTTACACATGCTTGTAAACAACTTAAATATATTTACATAAAACTAAGTTCAAAATTGTCACTGACCATGCTTCCTTGCAATGGTTATACAATCTTAAGGTACCCAAAGGTCGGTTAGCATGATGAGAGCTGAAGGTACAGGCCTATGACTATGCGCTAGTTCAAATTTCAGACAAACTCATCAGAATGCTGATGGCTTTCACAGCTGCCATTCATAACAGTACTGCCACCCTTAGCAAATAACCTACTCAAAAAGATGAAGGCTAAGGATTACGCCAATGAACATTTTGATATTCACTGCAGTTTGAATTGGCTCATGAAGGGTACTGTAATCAGAATAGACAACTGTTCAAAATAGTGTGGAATAATTGATGACTCTACCTCCCACTTTCTTCTCATCCAGAGATATCATCTAATCCTATTGTACTGTTGGACATAGGCTTACAGAAGACCTTAAAGAATATAATAAAATATTATCATGAATCCCTTTGAAATTCAACATTCAGGATATATGAAATGCCAGGGTGTCAAGCTCAAGAACCAATAAATCTATGACCATATATAAAACTATTGAGGCAAATTAGGCCTGGCATACCATTTTCATAGATGTCATTAGACCTGTCATGGAGCATGCTGATAATAATAAGACTGCTCTGGCACCCAGGATGTGTTACCATCCAAAGCACCATACAGAATACCTCTGGTACAGCCATCCATATTGTGGAATGCAAGTAAAATAGGGAAACTTTGAGCACTATCCATGAATTTTCAAAATTGGAAATAATTACCACTAGTTATCCAGTGTACTTCTTAAACTCACAAATAGATTTAAATTTTAAGAATTTTTATATTTAAACTAAAATATGAGAAAGGGAAAAATGGAGTGAAAGTGGAACCTGTCAGGGTCTGCTTGTCATGGAAACGGCAGAAGAAGTTTAGACTGGCCTGCCAGTCAGGATGCATGAACACCCAAAAAGCAGGCCAGAATTCCAGAGGCGTTGCCAACCATATGACTTGATATGGAGCTGGGAAATGTGATACCACGAAGTGGTGATGTAACAACAGGGTAAGGAGTATCCAAATGACAAACCACAGTGAACCCATTCCCAACTCAGTAGTTTGAACTGTATGAGGTGGGATTACTGGGATAGTTTTGACGAGATTCTTGGCTTGAGAGGCCAACTCATTGGGGGCAATAGGAGGATGGACTCTTTCTTTCCATTGTTGTACATAGGGCCATAAGATCCCTGTGTATTGTTGTCAGAAGTTAAGAGCGGGGTTGTAAAACCAAAAGTGTCAGACTTGATGGGCCCAATCGGTGATAGAGGGAGCCATAGTGACCAAAAGAATTGATAAAGTCCGCCCAGAGTGCGGGGCAACCGACCACCAGGGAAATGCCATCTGGGATGCGGTCAGAACAGAAAATAAAAAAATTTGATTTTTTTGCAAAATTTTATTTGGAAAGGAAAGTAAGAAAATCGACCAACAATTTTCTCAGTGCCATGCAACTGATTAAATAGTGGTTGATTGGCTAGTGACAGGATGGGGTCAAGACCCAAAAATTTGACCTAACCAGAAATTTGTTTGGGAATGAGGGGTTTATTCTTTGGGAACTGACATTGCAAAATTTGGCGGTGGGCCAAGTCTCTGTCAGTTTGACCTCAAACATCTGAACCAGGGCTCGACTATGTTTCTGATGATTAGCACAACAGCATTTGGCCCAATGGGCAACAGGAATCCCCCAAGGCCATCCCTTATAGGGATGAGTCCATTTGGTTGGGAACGGGTTCAGGATGGCCAACCCACCCGTGCTCAGTCATTTAACTTGTTGGTCAGTCAACAGCAGCACATTGGGCACAATACCCAAATTACTATCTGAGGGCTTTGAACCCTCATCGATAGTGCCTGATATCTGTTAAACTGGTTTCAAGATTGTAAAAGGAACTGTCAGGCGATCCAGCTAATATCTCATTCTTCATGCTTTTACAGCCATTCAAATTTTGGGCATCAGCCAGATTTCCAGCTGAATTAGATCTGACCAATTTCAATTCAGTAATCTCAGCACAGATTTCACTAATTCCCCACAACAGTTCTGCTGAGGTAAGTGTGGGTATTGGGGGTGGGATCCAAAGTGGACGAGCTGTTACCCATCACTCATCTACTACATGAGTGATGTCGCCCTGAGTGATGAGAGGTACCGTCATCCTCTTTGGTGCCTTTTTGTTTGGGAATAAGAAGATGGCCTGATTGAGAGTCAAAGGACATTCCCCGAGACTTACACTGCTGCCCTAGATGCTTATTGAATGGGGAACAAGGATTAAGCGCACTACTGTCAGGAGTATCTTTGTGATTTGGTCTCAGAAGATTAACACCCTAAATAATTGCTGATACCAATCCTTGTCTAACTTTCCCAGCTGTATGTATCAGACTTGTTAGTAAAAGTATTGATTCTGCCACAATTGCGCTTTGCGCAATGACAACAGAACCTCTGATGGACAGCAGGTTGCACCAACAGACAGACACATATGTCCAGTTCCATTTAGTGGGAAGGGGTTTATTGAAACTGTACCTGTCAGAGATAGGCTCACTTCTGCCAGCGATTGAGGGGAACAGAAGAGAGGATTTTTCAAGCCTTAGAATGTCTTTATTGACTTACTCTCACCAGTTCTCAATCTACTCTTACCCACAAAATTTGAATCAGTAAAGGAACCCTCCTGTTGAAGAAATCACTATGAACCTTCCCCTGGCGACGGCTTCTAACTACTGCACCTCCTGACACGCACCCCAAATTTACTGCAACAATAATTGGGTGATGAGCAGAGGGAAAGAGGCGCGATTCTTAGGGGATATGCCATTACCCACCTTTCCTCTACCACATGGGCCAATTTTAGGGTGTTGAGAGGGACAGTCGCCAGCTTTTCCCCTTCTTGGTTCAAATTTTAATCTTCCCAATTGAACTTCAAGGTTTGTTCAGCAAGTCTTACATAACCCTTCCCTTATTAGACAGGGGGAGCTCTACCAGGAATTGGGAGATCACAGCATTCTTATGCGCCTTGAAAACTTTATTATAAAGATGGTGGCAACCTTCTGAGGGGGCAGGGAGCATGTAAGTCCTGGGGAGCACCATCTGCACCTCAAATGCGAGAAGTTTCCATTTTGTAAAAATAAGGGGTGAATAAGGCAGCCGTCCCTCTTGTATCCCAGGGCGATTTAGCCCATGTGGTGAAAAAGAGTTGGGTGGCGGACTACCACCTCAAGATTGCTCCTTTACACCATATCTCAACACTCAAGAGTTTCACAGAGAATTGGGGGTGGGGTTTGAAGGTGGCGCAAATAAGAAAACACCATCAGTGGGAAGGTAGTGGTTATTCCCCTCACTTGATAACCTCAGGCCCCAATGAGGGGTCCGCTAACATTAATAAATTAAAACTCAGCATATTTAGGTCATCCACGGTACACTCAGGTTTAAAACCCATCATTTCACTTCCCTTCCGACAGAAAAGGCGGTTCTGACCCTAGCAGATTTAGGCGCATTTGATCCCTTTAATACCCAATTGAACCTCCCATATGTGGCTTGCCATGGGTTCACCCAGTCACCCACTGGATAAAGCATCGCCAATCTGCAAGTGGAATTGCGCTAGAAGGGCAAATTTGGTGGCACTATCTGGGCTAAAGTCAGCTTCTCAGGATGTGGTTGGTCTGGCGTCATAGAGAATTTTAAAATGTTAATTTGCCAATCTTATATTTGATTGTGTTACCCTTGGTTAATGCAAATATTATTTATTATCCAAGCCCAGAACTTAAGACAATTGTCCCCACAGGTACAGTTTTCAATCAACTTTCTACTTTTTGTTTTAATAAACAAATTTCATGCAGAAAATCTTCATCTAAAATTACACTCTTTATCTGATAGCTTCTGCACAATAGGTGCCATGTTTCACAGCATACACAACAACTAGGACATAATGGCCATAATTACAACACTGCTGACCTCCCTACTTAAGTGGAGATACTGTTGAAGATTATAACCAGTTTATTTCATTAAATCGATCTAAATTAGTATTTAAATTTATTAGGTTTGGCTGCCAATTCATTCAACTAGATTCAACAATTTTATCATTGTTATTAATATTAGTGTTCAGATTTTTGCCCCTTATTAACTTGAGTAGAGCTATTTTGATATTTAAGTCAATTATGACTTTGGCTCCTCGTTTTCTTGATTTGAGCTGTTTTGATGATTGATAGGAAGGTGGTTTAGTTCTGAAGTGTGCTCCCATTTGATTGAGTCAAGCTATTGCAAAGTATCAGCTGTTTCTCAGAGTTTATGAATTATCCTTACTATTAAGTTTTATTCTTACCTACCAGCAAATTATGCTGAGAATAGTTTTTTAGATTTAATGATCATTTATTAGGTTGTTTCTGCAATGTAAGCCAATGATGTCAAAACTATAATTTTCAAAAATTGATGGTAGTTTTATCCTATCTGTTTGTATTCCAAGTCTCAGTGGGTTATCCAATGATAATTAATAGGCGGGCATAGGTTGCCCGTTAACGCCTTAGTATAAATAGCTGAATTATATTTGAATCAAGGGTATTTTGTTTGCCTACCTTTTCTGATCTTACATCTAAATTGATGCATGGTATTAAGAAGTAGAATATGAAGATCTCTGAGATTAGCTGTTAGTTGAGTGCATCTAGAGTTTTTGCGCTTATCTTCATATTGTTGAAGCGGTGAGATGCTGGATAATTAGAATATACAACTTAAAGATCTAAGGAGTGGTTGGCGCTACCGCTCCCCACCTTGAGCTACTTGGAAACTTTGCGCAGATTCACCAACTAGCTGCTAACAGCTTGCTGATGAGAGTTAAAGCCTTTCTGCTCAAAATAGAGTTTTGAAGCTGCTATCTTCAGTATCAGTACTCCTCTCAGAATTGTTGTTGGTAGTTGGTTGGGGAGTTGTTGCTGCAAAATCTTATCAAAAGATTGCTGATGATGGTGAAAGAGCAAGTGTCAACAGTTATCATACTGTTGGCATGGCACATTTACAGAGTTCCTGATTAAGTGGATTGCAAAACTACAACAGATACCATTATAGTGGCCTCCTGGAGTTAATCCCCATAATTTGGATGCTGTATGGCACCATGACGTGGCCTTGCTGTTGGAAATAATCTCTCTTCAGTGAGAGAAGTTTAATGACTTATTCATGAGGTTGGAAACCCAAGTTGCCAGAGAGGAGTCAAGGCTCACTGTGGTTCCTAAAGATACAACTGTGGCGGACTCTACGGCCACCTAATCTTCAATGGTGTGGTTACTAGCAGGTATGCTGGTAACAGTAGTTGTTATTTGGTGACCCTCAATTTTTCCCTCTAAGTACAGTATTAAGTCATATAGATGGCTATGCCTCCAGAATTCTGATTTGTGTTCTGGGTGTTTACTTAATTCAATTAGCAGACTAGTCTCAACTTTATTAGCTGGCTCTATGACAGATCATCCAGATGGGTGATATGGAAGGCCTTAAACAATTTGTGGCAATTAGCACAACTGCTAGCACTAACTCAGCTGTTTTTATATGAAGGAAATCCCTTAAAAGTTCCAAATATTGCACAAAATGATGTGATTTCTGTGATGCCGGTATGGTGTTTACCTCCACTTTTTCCAATCCCTTGATCATTACTAGTTCTGGCTCATTGGGTGCCTTGCCCTAAATGTGGACAACTGGAAAGTATGGAAGACCAGGTGCTGCTTTTAATGCATGGGAAGGACAACTGGAAGGACCTGCTACCCAAATCCTCCTCCACTATGTGAGGACTGGTACACTTTATTGAAAAACTTCTGTGAAAGTATTTTCAAACGCAGGTGTCATATATCTAGCATCACTAGAGACCCCACCTTAATTTTATGTGCAGTAAGGCGTTTGCAATCCATGGACCACTTATAATTGCTTATCACCTTCATCAGGTGCTCTCAAACCAGAGATTTGGTACTCCATATCCGCTGCACTGATCCTCAGTGACAGGTACTTCGGGGAAAAGGCAAATTCCAATAAGGAATGAGGGTTATACCTATTGTAGCTTCATAGTGGGAAACCTTTGGTGACAAATGAGTGGCATTGTTGTATGCAAATTGCGCCATGGGAAGATCAACGGCCCAGGTATCCTTCATGGCGGAGGCATAGCAGAGGAGGTATTGCTCAAAGATCTGGTTGAACCTCTTCATCTGCTCATCAGACTGGGGATGATATGACATGGACTGGCGTAGCACGATCTTCAAGATTGCCAAAATGGCAGTCCAAAACTGAGCCATGAACTGAGGTAGCATTCACTTACCACCTCCTGAAGTATGCCAAACGTTTAAAAAACATAGCGGACAATTAAGGTGGGTTGTTTCTTTAGAAGTAATGGCGGACATATAAGGAATCAATAGGGAGAATTTCATAAAGCAGTCCAAGACCACCATAATTGTGTTGAACTCATTAAAAGGGTGAGCTCAATAATGAAGTAAATGAATACTAATGCCCACTGGATCCTGTGCCTGCTGCAGGGGATTCAGGAGACCATTCCTACCTGATTGATACAACTTAGCATGCGCACATGTCATGCATTTGTTAATCCAAAGCAAATCCTTGGAAGTGCGGCCAGTTAAACGTCCGCTTTATTAAATCAAGGAATTTTGTGCCCTTGGTGACCCACCACTGGGGATCATGGTGAGAAGAAATTAAATTCTCCCAGAGCTGGGGAGGCACCCAAACCCGGCCATAGAACAAAAGCCGCCCCTCCACTACTGAGTAATGAGTACACTTGTGGCTTGTCTCACTTAACTGGTCAAACAGCTCCAGCCCTTTCAAGAAGGAAGTCTGACCCACCAGTACCTGAGATACTAATGGCACATCCAGCGCCCAGTCAGCCTTAGAAATTTCAGGATAAGCATTGTTGAGAATCTGGGCAGTAAGAATCACCATTTTCAATTTTTGTGTTTCCTTCTCCATAAGAATAAGAGAACTAAAACGGCTCAGAAATTTGGAACAATGTTCAAAAAACACAATACAATTTGTACTTAAAGTTGAAGCTGCACAGGTCACAGAACGTCCTAGCCTGACAGTGCACCATTTCCTGTGGTTTGAAAAAGTACATTTGAGCCTTGCGGTACATCTGGATAACCCCTTCATGGCACGCCCCTTGAAGAAGGTATCACCAGTGGATGAGAGACCATGACACAGCAGCAAGCACCTTATTATTTTGTCTTACGACTGCTCCATGGACAAAATCTTCTAGGAGATCTAAGTAATGTGATATTCCATCCCATTGTGCTCCTGCAGTAGGACTGATCATACAGCTGCCGCTGAGGCATCACATGCCATGATAATGAGCTGGGAGGAATAGAATGCTTGGGGACTGGCGCGCCACAAAAACTTCCATGATTGCCTCAAGCACGCGTTGACAATACTCCATCCATTTAAATGTAACGTTCTTCCCTTTCAGATGATGAAGATGCGCCGCCAACTGAGAAAGTGTGGGCGAATTTTTTAGAAAAATAGTGGCGCCCAAAAAACTACACCTGCTTCTATGTGGTAGGAATGAGCCAGGAGAGGAGGATTGCCTTGAGTTTTCTAGGCGTGATAATACAACTCTTCATTCAAATGATATTACCTAAGAAGGTAACCTCTTTTTAAAAGAAAATTTACTTTAAGGGCTTTAAATAAAGATCAGACTTCTTCAGCGCTTCCAGTACTGCCTCCAGTCCCTTGATTGCTGTTTGGGGTGGGGGAATGCACCAGGACATTTTCAATGTATGTAACTGTGCACGCTTGATAAAACGCCCATCATGGCATCATTCATCTGCTGGAAGGTAGTGGGCGCAACTTTGAGGCTGAAAGGCATCACGCTTAATTGAAAAAAGACACTGCCTGGTATGAATGGCTGTCAGCCACTTTTAGCCTTCTGCTACGCTGATTTGATTAATGATGTTAAGTACAGGCTTGAAAAACCTAAAATTTGGCAATCGCCTGGCCAATGGTTTGCTCAAGGGTGAGCGGATAAGGATTGTGCATTTTGATGTTATTCACTGACTGTAGTCCATGAACACCCTCAGTATACCAGTTGCTTTTTGAACTAAAATGATATGGAATGCGATGGGTGAGAATTTCTGAAAAATCCACCCTTCTAGAACATGTCATCCATCCACACCTCCAGGACCTTACCCTCTTGCTTTGTATAAGGGCACAGAGGAAATTTTGTATTGATTACATTTACTGTCATGCAGAAGGCCAGATCATACTCAGAGTGGGTGTAAAGGGGATTGGCCTTCTCCATATCAAATATATCTTGTATTGCAACAAGCTGGAAGGGAGTTTTAACAGCAACGCAATGGGGGAGAAAATTGGTACAATTGACCCACCGCCCTGGCAGGGGAAAAGGTATCATTAAGCGGAAAATCGCCATATGTGTAAGGATGTACTTATGAAAAAAAGTGGGCTCCAGGTTAATGCTAACCTGTTGCTGCCACCACCAAACCAACCCCAAGGATAATAAGATATACCAGATTTGGCACAACGGTAAACCAGTCACAGAAGACAGATGCATGCACTGAGGATGGTATGGGGTGTCTCACCATATAGGAAGTCATCAATTCTGATGATTCACTCAATACAGGTACTCTGCATCAAGATTTAGTCCCAAATCCTGAGCGACCTGAAGCTCATAAAGTTCCCAGATGCTCCAGTATATATTAGAGCCTTGACAAGTACCACATGAGAGCCCTTTAGAATTTTAACAGGTAACAGAAAGTAAGCCTGTCTTGCTTATTAGTAACTTCATGACACATAATTGGTGGGAAGGGGTAATTGCTGGACCATCCGCCAGGCCATCCTCAGGGGAGAAACTGTGGTTCTGGCTACTTGAACAACCTCCACCTCTGGAAATTGTTTAGCATACAACGAATGCGCCAAATATTCATGTACATCAGCACCCCCAGAGAGTCCAAATCAACTGCTCAAATATTTCAACCAGAGCACAAAACAGCAGATTAGGGAGACAGAAAGTGGGCTCAGGGACAAGTAACATACCCATTCTTGCAACACATTTAAGCTAGCCAGGGCATGGGGTAGATATGGACCAAGCTCTTTTACTTAATAGGGGAAAACCTAATCATTGTCTTGGTTAGGAGATACTCCCTAGCTTCAGCGTAAAAAGCATGATCCAAAGCATGGGCCATCCGTTCATAAGCGCAAGATCAATGAAGCGCCCCTAGTTACAAAGAAGGTTGAAGAAGTACAAATACTGGGGTCACTCCATTATGTCATGGAGTGTGCTGACAATAAGACTGCGCTGGCCCCCAGGATTAGTTAATATTAAAGCACCAACCAGAAAACCTCAGGTAAAACCATTTATATTGTTGGATGCAAGGAGATTAGGAAAACCGTGAGCACTATCCAGGGATTCCCAAAATTGGAAATTATTGCTACTAAATATGCAAGGGGCTTTTTAAACTCACAAATAATTGTATCTTAAGGATTTTTTATTTAAGCTTAAAAATGGGAAAGTAAAAATGGAGCAACAGCTGTACCTGTTGGGAACCGATGCCTTATATGCTCACTAAATGGGGAACAGGGACTAAGTGCACTAATGTCCAAAATATCTTCCCAATCTGGTCTCAGCAGATTGACACCATAAATAACTACTGTACCAATCCAGTTCTGACCTGCTCAGTCAGATTGGTATCAATTTTTTTTACAAAATATTGATGCTGCCACATTTGTGCTTGGTGCAAAGATGACGGCTCCTCTGGTGAACAGCAGGTTGCGCCCACAGAAAGCCATATATGGCAGGTTCCATTTAGTGTAAATGGGGTTTATTGCACCCATACCTGTCAGGTATGGGCTCAGTTCCTCCATAAATTGAGGGGAACAGCGAATAGTAATTTCTGAGCCTGAGAGTAAATTGATTGACTTACTTCCTCCTTTTTTCAATTTACTCTTACATACAGATCTTGAACCATTAAAAAACCCTCCTGATGAAGAAAAGCTACAAACCCTCTATGAGCAATGGCCTCTACCGCGATTACCTCCTGACACAAACCCCTAATTTCTTTCACCAACTCCTGGGTGAACAGAGTGGGAAGAGGCGCGATTCTTAGTGGATATGTCATTACCCACCTCCCATCTACCACATGGGCTAAATCGCCCAGGGTGATTAGAAGGACAGTTGCAAGATTCCTCCTTTTCTTGGTTTGAAATTGTAATATCTTCCAATGTAGCCACGAGGGTTGTTCACCAAGGTTAAAGGACCCTTCCCTTCTAGCGTTTTCAACTACAAATAAATTATAATAGCAATTGTTTATTTTACTAAATGGGTCAAAGCCTAAGCTCTAAAAGATCTTGGTGCAATAACAACTTCAAAATCTATAATAAGCAAGTAGTACATTAGCATGTTTGTCTACAAGTTATTCTAATAGACAATACCACCAATTTCACCTTTTAATTCATTCACAAACTAAAAAAGTTGATTTAAATCTGCAGAGTTCTCATGCCCCTTATTACCCTGAGACCAACGGGATGGTGGAGCGCGCCAATGGTACCTTATAATAAGCTCTTTAAAAAGTTTGCCAACAATTATCCATCTCAGTGGGCTATATATGTGGACTCAAGTCTTTACTTATAACATAAGTAACCACAGCGGCATGGTAATGCCATTTGGCTTTTATATGTTCAATAACCTGTTTTAATGCCTTTACTGATTTACATCAACACCAACAAGGAATAGATTTAACCATCCAATACTTTGACCATATGGTGAAATTCCTAATCAATATACAGACTAAGGTCTATGGGCCCACCCTAAATTGGAGAATTATTTAGAAAGAAAGAAATGACTTAAATCAATTCACAGTGGTGAACTTTTCAGTTGATAACTGAGTCGCTTACTGCATTACTTATGGACTTGGTTGAACGCATTACTTGGCTACACTATGAAAGGACCTTACTTTGTCATTTACCAAATCGCCACAAAAGCCTACGCTATTCAGAGATTATTTGATGGTAGAATAGTTAAATGTGACCATGCCAAATTGCGCTGACTGTACTATGAGAAAAGTGATCAATTCACTGAAGATTAAACGGTAAATCAAGTCAGGGGGGAGGTGTTGTATAATCAATTGACTTGATTCTGGGATTGCAATATGAAATTGCAGAAAGATCTCAATCTCATCATTAGAACTTGCCCTAATACAAGCTTCATTATGTCCAACCCCATGAATTTCCATTTGAACCCTATATTCAACAAAATTAATTCCTTTTCAAAATTGAATTCCACAATAGTTGATAATCTTCATCACGAGATCAATACTGCATCCCAAATGGTATGACTTGACTATAAATAACACTTGATTATAGTAAATATGGACTGCTTTTTTTCCAGAACATTTAATTTTTAACAAGTTAGTAAGCTAGCAATTGGACCAGCCAACAGATAACCTGTGCATGTAGCATGAAGAGTACTCGCGCTACAGGCCCTAAAGAGACCTACACTGACTATGTTTTTGAAGTTATATAAAACTTCTACTTCACAAATGGTAGAATATCTTAAGATGTTGGCTTGATGTGTGATGTGACAAACTGGAATTCCAAGTTTATTAACACCAACAATAAACAGAAAATAAAGAATTTTAATGGACAGATTAAGGATTCCATTAACTGGGCATCAACTGGGAAAACCTCAACGGGCAAAGATGGACGAACAAAGCCCATAAAACCTATCATAAATGTGTTGTAACTGGGAATTACACTTACCAATGTTATGGCGAGAAGCCCAAAGAGCGGGTGGATCTTGTCCAGCCTCTAAAGGAAAGAACTAGTAAGTAAACAGGAGGAGAATCATTAGTATAAATATGGATTAATCTAGATTTGCTGAGTACTGATTTTCATCAAATATCTTCCCAGACAACCTAGACTTTAAAAAAAATTTGTGGATGACATTACGCCTTAACCACTTTCTGAGACCATAATATAGAATATTAACGCTATTAATAGAGAAAAAGCAAAGAATATTTATCCTGAAATCTTAGAGGTCACTCAACTTTTTCTAACCAGATGTTTGAAAGGCTAAAAATGCAGAGTATGATGATTAATTGCTTATGAATGTTAATTATGTTAACGTCTTTATCCCAATAACCATTATCAAAATATTATTAAAATTTTTTTGCTTATTTAATTCAAACTTTAGATTAATCACCTGATGCCACAACTTACTCTGTTTATACCTTCTTATAATAATATTGGTGTGCATATGAAAATATTTAGTTTAATGAGTGAAAGTTTGTTTATAATTGATAGTGGCGCTTATCAATATCGTTTCAATCAAACTGTTAAAACAAATGAAGATCACACCAGATTTAGACAAATAGAATACATATGGCATCTGACCCTAATTTAGCCTTTCCGTGGTGAATGTAGTGCACTACCTCTCAGTTTAGAGCTCTAATGGCTTCACGCAAAACTTAGTTTTTTGCAATTATATGCTATGATATCCTCATCAGCCTGAATTATCTAATAAAGTATAGTGTCAAGTCTAATTTTATAGAAAGCACCTTGCCTATTATGGTACAAACTTTGCCTTTGGTGCATCACCAGAAAGGGGAAGCTTTGTCAATAAGGAAGAACAACTTTATATTTTTTTAATGATGCTTGATATCAATACAGTACAAGTTAGTTGGGAGGAATTCCTGAGAGTTGCCAACTTAGATCATTGAAAACTAGAGATCCTATTATGGGCAAAAACTCCAAGTTTTATTCCACCAAGAATGCAATCAGTATCTAATATGTTGTTTTCGCTGGAAATTATAGAACATTTGTACGTTGAAATCAGAGACTCATGAAAAAAGGCAAGGTTTGCATCCTGAATATCTCTAAGGATTGTGAATCAGGCCATGGGTAGATTCTAGTTTTACCGTTCAATTTGAGTGAAAATCCAATTAATTTAATCAAAAATAATTTTGCATTTGCTCATTTAATTTTTGTTAACCAAAATCAGTAAATTCACATCTTTTAAATGTTAACGTAAATGATATTGCTGGAAAGAGTTGCCAAAGATATTTTACTAGTGAACTATGAGAAACTCCATGATTTATTGAAAAAATAGCAGGAGGAAGTAGTCAAATTGTTTTTAATTTTATTGGGTGATATCCACTCAGGATGATCATGACCTAAAATGCATGAAGATGTTATTCATAAGGTCAATACTTAGAGATCAAAGCTGATAAAAATAAGACCAGTCTGTTGTTTAAAACTGATGAAGAAGTGGTTACCAAGGAGATTAATAAGCTGATCAAACATGGTTTATAATGACTTCCCTCAGGCCCATGGGCTAGACAAATACTGATAGTGAAGAAAAAGGGCGGATCCAATAAGGGGGTGATGATTATCACAGATAAACTGAATTTCTTGAAAAAGGATTTGTATTTATTTCCAATGATAGAGAATGCATTAGATTATTTAAGCAAAGCACAATTTTCTTGCCCATTGATTTGATCTTAGGTATTGGCAGATAGATTTGCCAAAAGAAAAACCATAAGAATTGCACATTTATAACTTCAATAGGATTATAAAGCTGACTAGAATGCTCCAGGGGTTTTACTATGTGACGGCTATGTTTCAAGGGTGATGAATTGCATCTTGGGTGCCTTAATAGTCGTCCTATGCTATAGTATTTTTGGACAACATCAATGCTTTCAGTTGAATGTTTACAAATCATATTGAACATTTAGAATAAGTGTATGAGTGACTAGTGGAAGCCAATTATTGGATATGCCAATCAAACTCCATTTTTTAGAAAAAGAGCTTGAATATCTGAGGTTTGATAATAGAATGGACTACAACATCAGTAGCATAAGATAGTGACAGTTGAACGAATTTCTATCCTGAAAGGCGTTTAGAAAATCCAAGTATTTTTGGGATGAATGGCTATTATCTCCAATTCAATAATTGCTTTGAAATGCTTGCCAAACCAATATTACTTCTGCTTTGGGATCTTAAAAGGGATGTGTATGGAAGGAATAGACTTAAAACTCATTTAGTGTGCTACAGAAATACCTGATGGCTAATCCTATCTAAAAATATCTGAATTTTACTCTGTTTTTCACTATTCAGTCATTTTCATTAAGACGGCAATTGGCGCTGTGTTATGCCAAGTTATTGTGCTAAATATGAGCCTCTAATGACCTATGTAATCATACACTATTGTGACTGAAAGAAGTTTTTCCATGACAGAGTGGGAATGTCTTGCAGCTATATTTTCATGCAAACAATCTCAAGTCTGTAACATGTGATGCACCTTAAGGTCATCACTGACCATTCAACCCTACGCTGGTGAAGTATTATATAGAATTATAGGTGAGATTGGCTTGGAGGGCTATGAAATTGATTAACTATGAACTTGAAATTATTATAGAGCGGGAGAAACTTATTAGAATTCTGGTGGATAATTTAAGTTGTCTGCCATTCATGTAGTATACCAGCAAGAGAACAAACTTTTTTAAATAAATGATCAAAGGAAACTTAAGGGATGAACCCCCAAGAGATTGAAAAGCTTTGAAAAAGGCTAGGGAAGGCATATAATATAAATCAGATATTCTATAAAATTTTTGAGTGGTAAAAGATATTTATTTCAAAAATAAATATGAACATTCTGCAATAACTCAAGCCTCATACAAGGCTATAAGGCATGGTGGCCTGAGAAAAACGTTGGCTCGCCTTTGACAGTATCATTATGGAAATCATTAAAATACATTGTGACGGATTACTTACCCTGCTGCGTTAAGTCATCTCCACAAGCCTCACGTGAATTTGACAGGACCTTGGCTAGTGCTTGGATTACTTGGCACATAATGTCAATTGATGTGATGAGGCCATTGAAAGTTAATACTATTGGAGTGAAGTACATCATTGTCACAATTGACCATTTGACCAGATTAGTTGAAATCAAAGACTTGAGCAGGTTAGACGTTAACAGTACTATAAAACCTACAATTGATCAAGTAGTATATTAGCATGGTTTCCTGCAAGTATTACTAAGCACTAATGGACTAAGGTTTACCTTTTATGTGATATCCAGATTAAAAAAACTAATGGGAATAAGTGGAGTGGTATTTGTCCTATAATGACTAAAGATGAATTGGTAGAAATAGTAAATGGTACTTTATCATCAGTGCTACAGAAACTAGTCTTGGGGGAAACGTCCGCCTGTCCATCTTACTTGAGCTTAGTAACCTTTATTAACAACATTAGTTATCATATGGCTATTGGTTTATTACATTTGAGATTATATATGGCTGAAGAACTACATTGACACTGATTTAAATCTGGCATTAGAACCAACCTAAGTTATGAGTCCTGAACAATACATAAACCAAATGACTAATATTCTGAACAATTTTAATCCTAAGCATTTGATATTACGCTGAAGAAAAGAAACCAAGCAAAGAAACAATATTTTCAAAGATTACTAGCGCTCAAGGAATACCATATGTAAAGATTTTAATATGACTGGACGATAAGACCTCAATTGTAATGGCGGAATGGATTGGATCCGTTGAGTTTATTATGAGTATTTATTAATTGAGCGCCTTGATGTAAGGCAATATTAGGTTATTGAGAAATTGCCACAAATTAGGCGATAGCGTTATTAACAAATGAGGAATTGATGGAGCCAATGAGATATGGCGAATTAAATTACTAAGCAGTATAAGCTGTAGCATCTGAAGTCACTACAATATAGGTGAGACGAGATGATCAAAAGATGGTTGTTGTTGTTCCATCTAGTACTAAAAAAAGATTATTGTTGTTAAGTAAGTTTAAAGTAAGCAGAAAAGGAAGAATTTGAGATATTAAGTATATTAAATAAAAGAAGTTGTGGGAGCAAGTGCTCCATACTTAATTTAAAAAAGGGTTATTATGTTGTTTCAAGGGCAACAATCATCACATCGTTGTTCCTACTTGCTCAGTGGGTTGAACCCTGTACAAATCCGTCAGCAAATATCTTGAATATAGCCAATTTTACAACAGTGGTGCTTACTACAGGGGGCCCATTAGTAAATTACAAATGATAAAAACTCAGTTGCCAGTAATGGTGCATCAACGTTGTTTTGATAAATATCCTACCCAACACTCTGGGTCATTTGCCTATGTGGAGCTAAAACTGGCGTTGGATGCTGTGCTTAAAAAACAATATGAGCTGCTCCATGAGGTTTAATGCACTGAGATGCCCTCATTCAATCATGAAGGGAATATTCATATGTACTTTAAGCAATTTAAGATTGCAACAGAAGGAGTCTCAGATTGACGAAGAGCATAATTGTTGATATCTTCCTTGGATGTTGGAAGTGTTGATAAAGTTGTCTGTTACCTTTCAGATAGTTCCTTATATAACAAGAAGTCAAAGATACAGTGCTGCAGTTGTTCAGCGGAACTGCAAAGATGTGCCAGTGGAAGTTTGAATTATTGACCATCAAGTTTCAGCAGGTTTTCCACTCACCACATTTGCTGAGCACTTTATGGTGGAAGCTCACATGCTAATTGGGGCTGGAGTTTTATTTGAAGCTGATGTGTGTATTGCAATGACTTCTGCTGTAAATCCATACCGTGAGTTAAATAACATAATGGCCCCACCGTTAAATGAGGATGTACCTTTGCTTAACCTTGTTCGGTTCTTTCACTGCATATCAGCCAACTTCCCTTCACCTAATGCTGAATGGAATCCTACTGCTATAACCGCTGAACCATCATATTTTTCAAGAACTCTATCAGTCCAGTTTAGATTTCATTAAGTTATCATCAGAATTTAAACGTCCACCCCATACCTGCTTATCATCCTCAGGTCAGTTACCGCACTAGACCTGTTTATGCTGATCATTTCCAGCCCAACTCTCGCCATGCTTTGTATCACTTTAATCAAGGACGTGGGCCCTATGGGGTCAGCTCTTTCAAACGCAGTAGTCAAGGGTATCTGGCACAATGGTGCCCTACTCATACAGGTATCTTGTGTACAGCTAGGGAAAAGTCAGAGCGTAGTAGAGAAGGGACTCTCTATCACCACTATACCAAACCCAAACGTCCCACCTGAACCAAAATTTCAATATTCAGCGAAAGTTTCCTTGCCCAATGAGTCAGTATTATATCATCAGCCAGTTGGAGGGGTGAATGTTTTGACACAAGTACAGTCAGCGGCTATGGGGGAAAAGGGGTCTAAGATGCAGGTTGAGCCATATGCTTGTCAAATGTTTGACCAAGTAACCCCTGAAAAACTAGACCACTCCTCAGATGCACCTTTCTTACAAGCAGTAAGCATCGCCCTCCCAGTTGAAACTTTTATAAAACAATACCCCAGATTTGGTGATGGGATTGCGTGTTTCCTTGGAAACAGGGATTCTTTAAATGTCCATGTTATCAACAGTCGAGATGCATCTTACTCCAAATGTACTTACTGTGACCTGATTGTAGCTAAGACCTGAGTCCGCGCCATCATAGATACTGGCGCTCCTGTCAACATAGTCTCCACCAGTTGGTGACCAGGTTGACATTAAAACTGGTTGTGGAACACTGGATAGTATATGGCACTGCTGGAGTAGAAAATACGGTCTCTGAGGGTGCATACAGTGCCCTTCCGCTGAGGTTTGGTTCCATTGTCATGTTAGCTCCAGCTATAGTGTTACCAAATAGCAATTACGATCTATTAATTGGAACTGCCTTCTTGCGACACTATGTGGCTGTTATCAATATGACAAATGAGACTTTTGAAATATTGGGTCAACGAATCCCAATCCACTTTACCTCTAGTGGAGTGTCAAATGGCCCAGTGCATATGGGTAATATTAATCTAACTTATAGCGACGGAGTAGTTCCAGTGCGCTACCATCAGTTAAAGGACAAAACCTGGGCTCTTCCTCAACAGATATATGAATATTAAGGGCTGCCACTCAGAGCTGCCGGACCTATATCTATTCCATCTAGGCATCAAGTTATAGTGAACACTGACTTGATGATTGAAATTACAAATGGACTCTATGGGGAGGTTATTGGGCCATATCAGCAATCATGGTTTGAGCCCCACGTGGCTCCAGGTATTATTTTACCAGGGCAGGGGGAGATCAAAGTTCTGCTCATAAATCTACAAATGGTACCACTGCAAATCCGCCGCCACAAAATAGTGGCATATTTACACTTAATCCCCATTGAGGAGGTTCTTTCAGTTCATGTCTTTGGGTCACTGGAGGAATTTGGTCTGCCTTCCACACCACAGCTCAGTGTAATGGCAGTTGTTTCACGTGATGAATTAATGGGGCTGTTGGAATCACAGAAGGATAGGGCAATCACTTTATCTCAAAAATATAAAGATTTTTTGCTGTTGAATATTCATGATTTAGGATGTGCGCGAGTGGTTGGTTATAAGCTAAACACTGGAGATCATCCTTCCATCAGGTCAAGGCCAATCCGCTGATTAAGGGTGGCAGAAGAAGTAGTGACTGAGGAAAGCGACAAGCTATTAGTGCAAGGGATGCTTGAACCATGATGAGTATATGGGCTTCTCCTGTTCTTTATTGTAAAAAAGAAGGACGGCACCAACCATGTAGTAATAGACTACCAAAATCTCAACAACATCACTAAAAAAGACTCATATCCTTTACCATGGATTGATAACGCTTTAGATTGGCTAGGGGGAGCTCGTTTTTTATTAGCTATGGACTTGATCTCAGGCTATTGGCAAATCAAGTTGCCACCGGCGGAGCAGGAGAAGTGCACTGTAATCACATCCAAAGGTTTTTCAACCAAACTGGATGCCACAAGGGCTGTGTAATGCTCCATCTACATTTCAACGGGCAATGGACACTATTCTTGGGGACCTAAAACTGTCATGCATCTTTGTATACCTTGATGACATTATTGTTTTCTCCTAGACCTTCTCTGAACACCTCAATAATCTAGAAGCTGTATTTCGCCGGCTTGTTGAGGCCAACATCAAGATCAAACATCATAAATGCCACTTCTTTAAGGACCAGCTGAAGTACCTGGGGTTTGTGGTTGATGCCATAGGGCTGAGACCTCAACCAGCCAAAGTGGAAGCTATTTGAAAAATGACTCCACCCAACAGCAAGCAAGATATACAGGTCTTTTTGGGAATGGTCGGATATTACCTGCGCTTCATCCCTAACTTCAGCTGAATTGGGGGACCACTATTTTAGTCATTAAGGAAAGACACCACTTTAAAATGGACGGAATGGCAGCAACACACTTTTGATATGCTTCGAATGGCACTGACCAGAGCACCAGTGTTATGCTATCCTAATTTTGAATTGAGTTCATCGTTCAAATGGATGCATCCATTTCTGCTGTGGGGGCAGCTTTATTACAAAAAGATGAGGAAGGAGAGGAACACCCCGTAGCATATTGCAGTCATAGCTTGAACAGCCATGAGCACAATTATACTATGTCTGAGTGGGAGTGCTTAGTGGTGATCTATGCCTACAAGTAATTTTGGGTGTATCTGCATGGGGCTGAAATTCAAAGTTGTAACGGATCATGCCTCACTATGCTGGTTACAAAATCTGAAAGAACCAGAAGGGTGCCTGGCCCGATGGGCTCTTAAATTGCAGGCATACAATTTTGAAATTATTCATCAACCTGGAGTAAAACACCAGAATGCCGATTGTTTATTGAGATTACCAACAATTGCAGTTATGGCGGATGTAAGAAAATATAATGTTTGACAAAATGATCTACAGAAAGTATGATGACAAACCGCCTAAAGTGATCAAAGTGTTAAATGAAATGAGAGCAAATACCTTCCAACAGATTGGGGAACTGTACAAGTGGATCAGCAATTCTACAGTGAATTTTCTGTGCCCCTCATCCCAGCGGGGTATTATGAGCACCCACAAGGCATTCAGACATGGTGGGTGCATAAGACAATGGAGTTGCTGTGCCCTCAGTACTATTGGGAAAGTATGAACTTCAATGTGCTCAAAACCATTTCCTGTTGCCATCAGTGCCAAGTGGAGAAGCTATTCCGCCATAAGACTTTGTATCAGGTAGTGAAGCCACACTTTGCTTGGCATACTATTTCCCTGGATGTCATTGGTCCCTTGCCAACAGGAGCTAACTGGTGTAAGTACATTCTTGTGGATATCAACCACTTGACCTGGTGGGTCGAAGCAAGGGCAATATGTGATTTGGGGCAGTTACAGTGGCCAAGTTCGTGATGGAGTATCTTATTCAGTGACATGGATAACCTCAGTTTATTCTCACTGACAACGGAACTAACTTCACCTTGCACATCCTCCCCAACCTGAATGAGCATATGGGTATCCACGGGGTTCTAACGTCCCCTTACCACCCTGAATCTAATAGAATGGTTGAACAAGTGAATGGGACTCTGGTGAATACCAATGAAAATTAGTAACAGACTGACCATCTTATTAGACCTCCCTTCATTCCACTGCCATGTTCACCTATAACATCAGTTACCATTCCACCATGGGGAAAAGCCCATTACAACTGCTTTACAGCTGACACCCAGCTCTTCCAGCGTTACTTTATTCGTGTGTGGAAGACACTGGTGGAATGGAACCCCACTGCTATTTGACTAACCTTGCAAACATTCTGATCAAATTTCAGACCGAAGCATATTCCTTTAGCTTAGCCAAGAAGATCAGTAATCAGGCTGCCAATCAGGTATGTTGTAGCAGGTTGGCGCAGTTCAAGGAAGGTGATATTGTTCTCTTCCATGACCAACATGGGTTTGGCCGGAAACACAAGTTGGCCAGCATCTGGATTGGGCCATTTGAAGTTATTGAAAAGACAGGTGTGGATGCATATACTATCAAGGACCCCACTAGCGGTTGGATCATCAACTGAGTGCATGCAAAGTTCCTCCTTGCATATAGGCAATATGAGCCTTATTGTCCAGTCAAAGGGTGGGGGGTAATGTTGCAATTCTGATATAACTGGACAATAAGCCCTCAGTTGTGATATTGGAATGGATTGGATCTGTTGAGTTTACTATGAGTATCAATTAATTGAGCGCCTCAATTTAAGGCGATATTAGGTTATTGAGAAATTGTTTTGAATTAGGCAATGGCGAAATTAACAAATGAAGAATTGATAAAGCCAATGAGATATGGCGAATTAAATTACTAAGCTATATAAGCTGTAGCATCTGAAGTCACTACAATATAGGTGAGACAAGATGATCAAAAGATGGTTGTTGTTAAGTAAGTTTAGAGTAAGTGGAACAGGAAGAATACACAATATTAATTATATTAAGTAAAAGAAATTGTGGGAGCAAGTTCTCAATACTTATTTTAAAAAAGGGTTATTCTGTTGTTTCAAGAGCAACAATCATCACATCGTTGTTCCAACTTGCTAAATGGGTTGAACCCTGTAAAAATCCATCGGTGAATCTCTTGAATATCGCAAATTTTACAACACCATATTAGCAATAGGGTAACATATTATGATATGCATGTTTTTGGTTAATGAAACAAATTTACCTTGTAGTCTAAGCTTAAAAATTATTGGAAAATTGGTGCTGACGCCTACACATATAAAAATGGCTCTACTATTTTTAATGATAATAGAGTCTATAAAAAATGCTTAAAGTATTGAGTTTAAGAAAAAGAAAAAAATAATATAACTTATAAAATATAGAAAAGAAAGTAAGAAAAAAAGATGAAGACCATCTAGTACTAAAAAAAAAGATGAAAAAGACATTTTGTTAATCTTAACTTATTATAAATAATTAAGATTATCATTTTTCAAAAAAATAAATTTAAAATATAAAAAAGTATGATTTTTTAATTCTTTAGTAACCTTATGTCTTAAGGTGCTTGCCCACTTATTAAATTGCCGTGGTTGAGTGGGATGCATTACTACTATAGTGAAAAGTTTTTAAAGATCAATATGAGTGTGGACGCTTGCCAGGGACAGATCCAGTTGTAACCAAGTCTTTTTGGGTCAATGTGATAAACTAAGGGAAAGTAATTAAATATCCACACTTGGCAGCCATGTGATCTCTTACCTGGGGGAGAAACAAACATATAAATATATACAATTGGTGAGTAAATCTGAGTAATCCCGGTAGGGCACTGTAGCTGTGAGAGTAGTCTTTAAAGCTTAACAAAGAGCTTCATTTAAGACCGTGCTTGTAGAATATGGCATAGAACATAACATGTGAAATGAGACTGATGCGCCATGGTGCCAATAAAGGCTATTAAGAGAAGCATTGAGCAATAAAAAATCAGGCTTTTCTATAGCAGAATAAGTCTATAAGATTGGATTTGAAAATGCTAATGACCCTAGATCAATTTTAACTAGGCCACCCTTTTTATAAAACAGAACAAGCGCCATCTGAATCTAAAACCCATTTAAGAAATGTGGTTAATGCAAAAATTGGATTGCTAAAATTCATTCTTCTCTTGAAAACTGTCAGCTGAGGATGTGTTGGGTTTTTTTATGCCCACATTAACCAGATGTAACAGAGTCATCTTAATCATCTTTCTTATCCTTCTTTGTTGGTTTATGAATTAGAAACATAAATTGATGTTAGAGTTATCATTATTTATTTTAAAACTATTGTTTGGAGCTTTTCTTTCCTATAAAATAAAATCAGTTACAGAGATTTGATTAGAGCAGATGGATTAATGATAATCACACATGTGAGATGAGCGAATTTAATGAAACCCAACAAAACTGGGCGAAAATCAGATCGGGCAATGGCCAAAATGGTGCATCCAAGGGCAAAAATTGCCTTGGAGGAGGACCAGGAGCCAACGCGCCAAAAAACCCCAAAACCAAACACTGCCTGGCTTTTTGGAGTTTACAACAAAACAAAAACAATATATGGAGATACAGTATGCATAGAACCTATCAAAAGTGGAACACAGGCTCCAATTTTTCTTAGGGGTCAATTCCCAACTCTGTGGGAAAACATAGGTGAGGCACAGGCCTCCCTCTTTCCCCATGCGGTATACATTACCACCCACACCATCCACCATGGCTGGATTGATATGGATCTAAAGACTGAAGAGGATGCAGACGCCGCAGCAAAAGTCTGTGTCAAAATAGCCCCCAAGGCCAAACAAATTGTGCGCACTGCACGCACCAGATGGAACAAAGCAAACACTTTGTTCATCTCATTTGACTCGCTTCCCATCGACCTCCCTCATAAGCTAATTGAAGATGAACTCTGATTCAGCCTTCAAAGCTACAGTGAAATTAAACAACTCAAACTACAGTGTTTCCACCTGATGCTGAACCTGTGCACAGGAAAGGCAATCACTGTAATTGACCTGGTCCCCAACATGGACATGAATTTAACTAATATCCCACGCACTGCAGTATTCCACCTCCTGGATGGGGGAGTGTTAAAACCTTTCCACATCACACTGGAACGCGCACCACCCATCTGCAACCATTGCACCACACTGGGGCACAAGGAGCATGCGTGCCCCATGAAGGAGGGCATCATGGCCCTGGACTATTGTTATGACGCCATGGACGAAGACAAGGAGTCCTTTGGAATAATGGTCAATGCTAACCACGCTTTTCTCTGGGGAGAGGATGGACACTATGTCCTCATCGACCAAATCTCGCCAAAAGTACGCAAACAAGTGCAGAAGGCCCACAAGCGGGCAGCGGCCAAGGCCACATCTCTTGCAACCTCCTCCATCGACCCAAACAAAATCCAGATGGACAGAGAGGAAATTGGCTGAACCAACCAATCAGAAACTAATTCCCAAGCCGGAACAACCATGGAGGATGTGATCTGAGCCAAACAGTCAGATTGGACAACCCATACAGAAAATTCTCTCAAGCTGACAGAATCACCACATGATCCCAATCAAATAAACTTACCAGGAAAATACAAATCCACTATGGATGATCCAACAGGGCCCAGAGCGCCAAAATCAAAATCCCAAAACATCAGAAGCCAATCAGAGAGTCAACTCAAAGCAACATCACAATATCACATGCAGAAAAGCTTAATATAATCCCCAAATCTAACAATATCCGCATGAAATCATCACAAGGTAAGAGGCTGGAAGCCTCAGAGTGGACTGGCCCAATCACACGGAGCAAGTCCAAGGCAATAAGCGGGGGACAGGGCTGGAAGGCCAGCCCAACCGCTCCTGAGGCGCCGTGGGCACTTCAGTGACAATAGGGATGCTAAACATCATAGGAGCCATGGCTCAAGCGTCCTGAGCCAAAAAACTGGACTTCCTGCGCATACCCCTGGTAGACATCTTGGCCATCCAAGAGACCCACTGTCTACAGGGGGAAGAGGGATCCTGAGCGGCCAGGGTCTCACCATCCCAATTAATATGGACGTCCCACTGTGGGGTGGTTGTTCATAATAAAAACAAAAATTAAAAATCATGGAATTATCATCACACTTAGATGGCTGCATCCTAATTGCAAGGATCGCAAACCAAGAGGCCACACTTTGATAGCCTTTATCTATGTACCATGCACCGCATCCAAGCATAAACAGTTCCTTGAATTAATCCTGATGCTCAACCTCCCACCAGACACTATCCTGTTGGGCGACTAAAACCGTTGGGACAATCCCACTACATACTGATGGCCCAACCCCAAGTGATACCCCCAGGACACTATGAGTTTCATGTGATGAAAGCATCCCTTGGCCTGTATGACACCCTCCCCCCAGGTCTCCACTCCTTCCCCACATGACCTGCCCCAGCATACATGAGGGTACACTAATCTCGATGAGCTGCATTGACCACATCCTTGTACTGAAATCCTGTCGCTCATTCATCACTAACTTCGCCACTAAAAAAATTAATCTCTCCAACCATTGTCTAGTTTCAGTGCAGTTCATGCCAACCAGGACTCAAATGTGGACAACGCCCTGAAGGAAGCTATAACCAGAGAATGTAAAACTCCCCAAAATTTCCAACTGGGTCAAGCATGAAGCTTTAAACCCAAAATTCACTACCCCATTCACATCAGATCCCATTGAATCTTGGGAAATATAAATCCAAACTTATAAATAAGAGTCTTCATATAGCTTCATGAAAATACATTATGGATACCACCAAGATCAGATGCACCCTGGCAGAACTTGACCACCTTGAACTAAATACCCCAAAAAACCAGATACAGCCCAAACTGGGGGCGCAAATGGGTGGCAATTTCCGCCTGCTTTAACACCCTCATCCATGAACAACAACACAGAATCAAAGTACCATGGAAAGGTAAGCACATAAGAGAAGGTGAAACTTGCTCAGCGTTCTTATTCCACCATTACCACTCCTGAGTCAACCTGCCCCAGTGCGCATAAGTCTGCAAAGCTGACGGAACCATGGAAACTGACCCAACAGAGGTCAAGGCGGAAATCCACTGCTATTACACCAAACTATACAACGACACCCCACCCAACCCCCCAAAAAATAAAAAAATTTACACTCCGCCAGAATACAGAGTGCACCGCCAAACTATAGTATCCTAAACCTGATAACGCAGGAGGAGCTCTGGAATACAGTCTGCGGTGCACCACATAAGTAATGCCCAGGCCTGGTGGGATACCCTACTAATTTTATAAAAAATACTTTAAACAGATCGCCCCCCTCCTCCTAGCATCTATGAACCAGTGCTTGCTGAGGACCCGTCTCCTGCCAGGAGGCTAGGACTCCTATGTCATTACCCTATTCAAAAGGGTGACAGACTGGACCTAGCCAACTGTCACCTGATAGCACTCTTGATTACTGACACTAAACTACTCACAAGAATTCTAGCTACCAGACTGGGAGCTTTAGCCTCAAAAGCTCTATCACCCAACCAGTTTGGTTTTACACCAGGGCGCTCCATCTGATCTAACATACACTCCATCGCCAATGTATGCTAGTCCAAAGTGACGGGTGCCTTAGTATTCCTTGACCATGAGAAGGCATATGATCGCATTAGCTGGCCATACTTAAAAGAGTGCCTACACTCTTTCAACCTCCCACCCAGGTTCATCAACTGGGCAATGCTCCTAATGAAATCAGCATAATGGCATATGTGGCCCTGGCTTCCTTACTGACAGGATCACCTCACAAAGAGGGCTCAAGTAAGGGGACCCCCTCAGCCTGCTACTGTACAACTTCAGCTTTGACCCACTCCTCCGCGTTGCTGACTCGCGCCTCAGGGGTATAACTGCGCTAGGCCAGCCCCAGTCAAGATACTAGCCTTTGCGGATGACTGCATTACAGGTATAGCTGACAACAGCGACGCCCAACAGCTGGAGCGCACCCTAGAGTAATACTCCACGGTGAGTAGCGCATCCCTTAATAAACGGAAAACTGAAAGTATCCTCCTTGGCAAATACACCACCAACTGGACCACATCCCCCACCACACACAACCTAAAACGCAAAAACTTACTCGCCTTACCCTTTGCATTACCCCCACCACATTTCTGTCCGCCACCTTGGAATATGGCTGGAAACAGGGGGTATGCAAATGAGATGATTGAAAATAACCTGCTACAATGGATATCCAACAGAATCGCCTCACTCAAGGGTAAATCCCCGGGGCTAACAGGGCGAGTGGCAGTTGCCAACTCGCTCATCCTCCCAATGCTGTGGTTCCCCACACATGCGATCCCCTTCTCCCCCACCTTTATAACGTCAATCCGTGAGCTCATCCAGGGTTAACTGTGGCCTGGATCCCGCCCACCAGTCCAGGTTATAACGCTGTATGGCCCATGCTCCAGTGGGGGCATGGACCTGATAGATTTTGAGAATCACGCCTACTGCATCCTGGGCACCTGGATAGAGGAAGTGCTTGCCCCAGACCCCCTGCAACAACACTGGTCCAGGGCAGCAAGGGCTAACTTCGTGCAGGCACTCAGAATACCTAACCCACTCCACCCTTCCAGCTTACTAAATACCTCGCTAACCGCCCCAATGCAACGGGTCCACACAGAACCCCCCTCACTTTAAGCGCCTCCTCCTAACCATCCGCCGCATGGGGTGGACTGTCGCTACCAGAGGTACAGTGCAGGGAAGGGGAGGACCCAGACCCCACTTCACGTTATGAAAGCCAGAAAACCACCCCAACAAAGATATACTCACCATGACCCCATCCATTGCCAGAGTCGACTACCTAGATGCTTTGGATATCCCTTATGACCTACCCACACAAGAGGCAATATGGAGGATGACGCACCATCCACTCCTCCAGCCGAGGGTAAGGGCCAATGCCTGGAGCTGCCTAAGAAGGACCTACAGAACGGCGGACTTCACCCACTCCCTCCACACAACCTGCATAGTATGTGGAGGAGAGGGCTCTTTGCACCACCACCTAGAAACCTGCCCCCCATCCAAAGCCATATGACGAGAAGTCGCACGCCTGCTCAAGATCCAAGACAGCCAGGACTTCTCCATCTCAAGAAGCCTCCTTGCGATCTGACTTATGTCCACAATCCCGTCCACCCTGCGCTCCCTATTGATACCCAAGGCAATGTGGACGATTCACACTATTGCCTTGGATGCGTTCAAGGGCATGATCCCTATCATCCATGGGGTTATCAATAGGTTCCACGTCCACCTACTGGAGCATTTCCAGGCCTGGCTCTATGGGTATATGAGGCCAAGGCAACAGAGAATCATAAATTCATGGTTTCCGCTCTGGTTCCTTCACACAGACCCCTACCTTCACACCTGCTCCATAGTGGTGGCAACCCCCTTAGAGTTGAGCATCAATACCCCCATACCTGGCGGTCCCAGCTGGCAACAGGGGTAACTTGTGTACCCTGGGGTGCCCAATCATATCTAGTCATTGCTTCTCTTCCCTCCCCTACCATTTCCACACACATATTGGTAATTCACGTCCCCTGGTTGGCTTGCCTTAGTTAAATAAAAATAAAACTATTGTTTGGAGATTTTCTCCTGCAATTATTGATCAAGTCTTATTTTCAGGACATTATTCTGGTATTTATGACAATTAGTGCCTTTCTGGGCATGATACCTACATGTTTGATAATTGAGTTCAATTGTTGGCTTACTAATTGGCATTTAAACTTATGAAGAAAAATCAAAGCTTGTTACCAATTTGAAAAAGGGTGGTTGTCAGAGTTACTAAAGCATTAATAACGCTTTTCATGCTAGTAGCTTGTAGTTAGCCTAGGAAATGCAACCTGCTGCATTTAGGTAATTTTTTACACTATTTAAAAATGGCCGCTAGTTTGCAAAAGTTAATATACTGAAACTTGTAAAAATGCTTTGAGACATACTTTTAGGAAACCAGCCCATGATGGGTTATAATCTAGTCAGTGGTGGATGCCAACTAGATGGATAAATAAGTGGAGCAATTATTCATCGTTGGTGTGGATCTTTATAGTTAAGTTTGTTGGTTTAGAATGACATCTTCATTGAGATGCCAACCAGAGAGTTGAGCACCAAACCCCCCAGTTTTAAACCCCTTTGATTAAAATAAAAACAGAAATTATTAAGTCAAAATTTTTTTTATTTGTAATTCTCTGTAAGTGAAGGGATTTTTTACCATTACCTATCCTCTTAAGTAACCTAAAGCAGGATATAAATTACTTGCCTGTAAGAGGATACCTGATCAAGGCTAAAAAACTTGTAAAAAAGAGACCAGAACTACTAGTCTTCATACAACTAGCACTCTATTTTATTTTAACAAAATCAGTCACATATCATGAGCAATAGACTAAAAAAGTTCACATTAGGCTAATTAAGTAGAGAAAGAAGTTGTCACCTAAGTGTTGAAATTTTATATGCCCAAATTATCCAGCTATGACTATTACATTTAAATTAATCTGTCTTAATCCTATTTTGGCTTGCTATAATAAGCTAACCATAATGGATGTTAAGATTATATATTAATAGATATGATATGTATAGATTAAGATGCTTTTTTACAAATCATTAAAGTATCATTATCAGGATTCAAATTTAATCTTATTGAAAATAAAACTTATAATGCACAATTGCTGACAATGTTTATAAAGTGAATTTATTAGTTGGCTAAATATCTAATAGCAAGAATATTTAATTAAACTGTTAATTTGTCCACCAGATCATGGTTCTTTTAGTGCTATAATTAATAATTATTAATCAGTTATAATTGCCAATATTTTAAGCTAATTTTTAGGGATTTTATCTTGTTACTTTAATAAATTCCAGCAGTTTCTTACTTTGGGCACTTTTTCCAATTAATTTACTTAAACTAACTTGCTTTGACTTTTGGTGATCAGTCACAATCCTCAGCTCAGTGATTCAATCTAAGATTAGTTCCTTTGATGTCCACACTTTTTAGAAGCATCAGGTGAAATTGACATTAGCTTTTTATTAATTTATTTTACCAGCATTTAAGGCTGAGGATAAATAAATAAACTAGGTTTTCAAATTTACTAGGATTTATAAGAGACTAATACCAAGGACATTTGCTTTATGGTTGCCATTTTCAATGCCAAGGTTCTTTGCAAGGCTGATATATAAGTTTTTTGTGGATCATTCAGATGAACTTTATGGTTGTTGCCAAAAAATGTTTTACGGTTTTTCCCACTCATAGATTTATATAACCCCAAAGTAAGGTGAACGAAAGGATACACTATTTTATATTACTGTGATAACTAGATAGGTGGGCAACTGGTAGCTGCTGATCAGCCTAAAAACCTCACCTCTCATATCTGATAAAAAACCCTTCAAATAACTACTTTTTATCTGCTTTAAGATTTATAGTATTCACCTAGCGCTAAAAAGGAGCTATAGTAACACTTTAATTTTAAAGAATAAGTGAAAATGGCCCCAAAATGTAATTTCTGAGTGGAGCATCTAGGGAGTGGTTGGCACTACCACTCCAATATTTGGAGCTATATAGAAATATAGCGCAGACTTAAATGACTGCTAGCTGAAGCTGAGGAACAAAAAGGGAGATTAAACTGGTATAAATGGGATTGATTAGGACTGATGCTGGGCTGCCCATGCTGAAATGACTAGATGGGTGTTGGAGCACTAAGGCTGATATGGCTAGATGGGTTAATTCACCAGGTCTAGGTGCTAGTAATATATTTAATCAACTAAAGTTGAAGTGATTGGCTATGCTGAGTTGTGAAGTTGCTGCTGCAAACTTGTAGTGAAAGTTATCCAGTGAAGGAAAAATAGAAAGGGTCAAGAATCTTCATAACGTTGATCTGGCACAATAGCAGAGTACTGAACATGCAAATGCAAAATTTGCAACATATAGATTGATTAGACGAAATATGCCAACCAATAAGAGAGATCTTTAGAGCTAAAAAAGTGTTATAACGCTTGGCTTGACGGTAATTTGTAAGTTAGCATGGGAAATGCAGCTTGCCATGAAATATACAATTTTTTCCATTACCTAAGCATAATTTCTAGTATATAAAAGTTAAACTACTGGGGCTAACTAAAGCATTGTAACACATTTTTCTGGAATTCAGCCCAGAAGGGACATAATCTAGTTTGCAATGATTGATGACTAGGTGGATGGATTATGGAAAAATTCAATCATTAATGATATGATTCCTTAGGGTTAGGTTCATTTGCATTGGCTGCTGTTTTTATTGAGGGACCAACCAAAGAGTTAAGTACAAGATTCTATATAACCCTCCTTGGATATTTTATATATACAGAAATTTTATATAGCTATAAATTTATATAGTTTTTTTACTCCTATTGAAGAAGGTAAGGAAAAGTCATCCTTATTTTTTCCCTTTTAAAATAAAAATATACTTGTGTGGGACAGACTACTTAAAAATTTTTTTTTCTGCTCAGAGTCACTTTTGATTGATTTTATTTTAAAAAAGTAGTAAACAACTATAGATCAAACGCCAGCCACTCCCACTCAATCCCTGATGATGTCAGGTTTGCCGCCAGCTTCTCCAGTGTGGGGCAGCGGCAAGAACCCCACCCAGCATTTTCCGTCCTGTGGGAAAGTGTGCTCAGACTGGTTCATCCAGTCCTACCAAAGTATTGGGTCAGTTTAATCCGCCCAAGGATCTCATCATCCATATGACATGTACCCAGGCTGTGCCTTGCAGCCCACTCATTCACCCTGCTCCCAGCTCCATTTTGGCCTTCAGGTCAAGTATGGTAGATTGTTCCCATACGAGGAACAAGCAATAATCAACTTGGCTCAGGCGGTGATGCTGCCAGCTGGATTCATAGACTTCCACCCCTTTAAGGGGTATTTAAATCTAGGCTTCACCTGTGAAGCTGACGCCGCCACTGCAGCTACAGTGCCCCTGGTATACAAGGGCACCCCTATACCAACAACATGCACTCAGCTCCCCACAGACACCAACATGGTAGTCCAGTTCGTGGGGTTGCCCACCCATCTCCCTGCTGCAGTATTACATCAAGATTTGATGGAAGGTTTGGCTGCATATGGCTCCAGCCCCATCCTTCAGTTTGTGGTCCCCAATGGGGCCACTCACCTAGTTGGGCCTCAGGCATTCACAATGATCAGCCCAAAATTTTTAAAAATTGCGTTGTCACTTCCCCCACGCCATCATTCCCTCTGCCCCCAACCACCCATTCTGGGCCCATGTCGAGGGTGAAAGGACAATCTGTCCTTCCTGTTTTGAGTTAGATCACTCAAAGCGTAAATGCCCCTCCCTTGCGGCTTCCTCAGACCCAGCGCTGTCATCACCTGGCCCCCGTTTAGCCTCGCACCCTGCTGCTTTTCTGGCATGGGGTACAATCCTACCCCCCTCCCCCAAAGCCTGCTGCTGCTTTGGTGCCAACTGCAGCCAAACAGCATTATCATCAGGCCAGTGTCACTTGCGCCTCGCCCAGTGCCTTTTGCACCTCATACAATCAGGAAATGGCTTGGACTAATGTGGGTTCCCATGTTATCCTGCAATCGCCAGCCATACCACTTCAATTCGCTGACTCCAATTTTGAGTTTGACTTGAACCCGTGGTCCTCATTGGCTGAAACCAATGAGATGATTATTTTTATTGAAGCCTCACAGCCCACATACAATGAGTTTATCTAGGTATGGAATCTTAAACCGGCTGCTCAATGGTTTTATGCCCTCAACTGGACGCCTTAGAGTTTCAATTGACCACCAGCTCGATGTCACAGCAGCTGCCCACCCTGATGTAAATACCATCTATGAAATGGCTGAGTCATCAGTAGCAGTGCTAGCCATGGAACTTTCGTCTCTCATCATCAAGCCATCCATATCTGTGCCAAACAAACAGACCCTTCTTTTTGCTCACAGGCGCACTAAGGAAGCCATCCAGAGAGTGGTTTCCACCTCACAGGCCAACCCAAGAGTCACCCGCGCCTCTGTGGCTTCACTATCCCAGCTCCCTGCCCTCCGCATTAAGGAGGAGGCCATCATTTCCAGATACATTGGCAACTTACTGTCCTCCAGTAATTTCCTCAAACAACCAATCATTAGCATCCTCGCTCCCCATGTCACTGATCACCCCACCCCTTTGATATCCTCATTGTCCTATGCTCTCGCTGAAGAGGAGCATGGGACTGAGGATGAGCCCCCCAATCCCCCTCCCCTTCCGTCATGGTAGGTTGAGCGCCTCAGTGCTGTCCCACCTGGTAGGTTGGTGTCTCGATCATTATGTTTCGCCTGTTTGTTTGAGCAGTAATTTTATTCAGTTCTAGAGATTAGTTCGTTCAGTTTTTTTTCACTCTTTGAGCTTTGGTAATGTCCGCCCCCTGGTCGGCGTGCCTTGTAATAAATTCTAAAAGGGACATACTTCTAAAAAAAGACTTAACTGGCTAGTTGTCTCCATAAAACTAGTAATATCCTTTATTATTACAACCTAGTCAGAAACTGTTCTATAGACTTGAAAATGTTGCACTTGTTGCTTACTAAATGGGGTAGAGTCTTTAACCAGATACCAATTTAAAGTTATAAACACCATGACGTCCAATAGAAAAAACTCTATAAGCTGTGGAGAGTGATGGAGACAGTAAACAGTAATTGTTTGGTTCAGAATCACAAGCCAATCTAATGACCTTAGAAAAACAAGTTACAAAATTGGAAGAAAAGTTAAACAGGTCATAAAGATTAATAATGACTTGTATGAAAAAGTTTACTTATTAAAGAAAAATAAAATTGATTTACTCATGGACCTAATGCTTCAGAAAGTCGCTTGGAAAACAGATAAAGATAGAAGCCATAAGTCACAGAATGGTATACCCAGATCCTAAAGCAATTCTTAGAAAATAAAAAGTCATTAATGCAACACTTCCCAATTTGAGACTGATGTAGGCAACAACGACATAGACACTTTATATGAGGAAAGCAATATTGGAAGCATACATCCCCCAAGAGATATGCCCAGAGCTTTTGCATTACACTTTCTACACAATGACTCCCAATAATGCACCAGTTACCACCAGGGTTACTGGTCGTGTTTCCTGTCCCAGTCACCCCCATTAACGGCCAAAGGATTTTAGAATACTCCAAAATTGCAATGTTTTACCAGGACAACGCTCTGGAATTCTTCCTACTTTTCTACTATGAAAATATGGCAATCATTAGAATGTGGTGACTATCATTTACTGTTTACACACTGAACTTCAAAATCTAGTGCTGGCCCATCTAAATGGTATAATCAGACTTATGATGATTCCTTGAACATGATAATGAGTGAGTTTGGCAGCCTGGAACAGATGTTTATCCACAAATAAGGGTTATGGGCATCCACTTTACAAAATAAACCTTGGTATCTTTGCTAACAAATTTTAATGAAAATTGCAAATCCTGGAGGGTGCAAGAGTATTGATTGACTTAGACGCTTATATTGACATGTAAAAAGCACTTAAGCCCTACAGATTCTATATTAAGTTATCGTTTGGTGTTAGCAACTAGACTTCTCTCACAAATTTATAATATCATAAGATGTTGAGATTGATTTTCAATATACCTAAACAAAATTAAAAATCCATTCCCACCAACAATAATAAAAGTAATGGAATCTAATGAAGATATTAGGGTTTTTAATGGGTACCAATGAGGAAGAATTTGATTGACAGCAATTGTAACGCATTGGCTCCTTCCAATGAGCCACAAATGAGTTAGGCAACAGAATCCATGTTACAGACCATAGGGCTGACAGGGCTCCTGATACTACTCTCCTTGTGCGCGCGATACAAGATTGGACAAGCACCCCCTGGAAGACAGTTGCAAGTATACTTAACTCCAGCAACATGCCTTGACTCCAAGACAAGGTATAAAGGGAGGCAATAGCTCTCCCAAGCTCACTCTCAAAGTCCAACTCTTTTTGATTCAAGCCAAACATGGCTGCAGTTAGGCAATATTTTAAAATAAACTCAAAGTATAAATATATTAATTTTAAGTGCTTTTATTTAATATTGGGCCAGGTTGATAGAAAACAGAACTGAGAAGCCTCCAGCTCCCAGTTCCTTCCCTATATACACATGCTAAAAGCTAATATAAAATATAACACAAGCTTATGGTGCTAATCTGACTGATGCTTGGTGTAAACCTTACAGCAGGATCGCGGAATCCTCACTCAATGGTTCTGTGCCAGTTCTGATCCTCAACAGTTTCGCGCCAGTTCCATTTCAAATCCCAAATGAACCGCGAAACTTCCAAGCACCCGTTCCATTCCATTCTTGATTTGAATCCAAATCAAATCTCAAAACTACCCATGTTACTCAATTCCCATTTTTCCTCGACTTGGATGCCCATCTTGCTCCTTGGCCTCCTTCAAGCTCCTGCCCCTTAGGCGTCCTTGCCAGGACCAACGCCCCCTCCTCCTCCATACATCCAGACACAGCCTTCCCTGTCTTACCAAAGATATGGGCAATGTGATGCTGAGGATAGACCTCAACCGTCACAGCAATAGACATAGAAATCTTGTACCACTTGCCTTAAATGTGGTGTAACTGGACATTACATTTAACAATGTTGGGGCAAGAAGCCCAAAGAGCATGTGAAACTTTTCCAGTCTCAGGATAAATAAAGGACAATTTATCAGGAAAAGATTTTCAGTCTATATGAGGAACAATTTAGATCTGTAGAAAACACCATTCCACCTGATCTTTAAAGGACAAATTAGACATTTCAGAAATGTTTGTAGATGATAGTACGCCTGATCTATAAGTTTTGTAACCCTGGATGTCAATGCTATTAATAATGAAAATTTAAAGAAACGTGATCCTAAGATATTTACAATGTTTACTTGCCCTTATGCTTGCCAGCAGGTTGATGCTAAAAATGCAGAGAATGGAAATGAATTGCTCAAAACAAAGCTTGATGATGTTAACATCTCCATTCCAATAAGCGCTATCAAGAGATTATTTCCAGTTTTTTCTGCTCCTTTTTATACACTCTAGACTTGGGTAATTTTTTGCCGCAATTCATTAATAATTCTCCTTTTACAATATTCTGAGAATACCTATACAGATACAGGTTAACAGTGCGAAATTAAGAGCCATAATTGAATAGAAGCGCCTATCAATATTGTTTAACTAAACTATAAATTTAATAAAAATATCACTGTATTTGGTTCAACATAAAGAATATGGGTCGGCTGAGCTAATAATGTAAGTTCCTGTGATGCATATAGTGCACTACCTCTTGAGTTTGGCTTGCTGGTGATTTCAGTTCCAATTATAGAGATTGGCTAATAGAAACTACTATATCCTTATCAGAAAAGAATTCCTAAGAAGTATGGTGTTGAGTGTGATTTAAAAATACCTTAACTATTTTGTGACAAACATTACCCCTGTGTATCACCAAAAAGGAGAAGCTCCACCATTAAAGAACAACTTTGTAAATTCACAATGACAACATGTGTTTTGATTAAAAACTTCAAGTTCACCAAATGCCATATTGACCTTAATTCAGCGTCAATCTTCAACACTAGAGGAATAACCAGCATGAGAGTGGACAACAAACCTCTGAATTAGGAAAACTTGAAACAAGTGGAAAGATAAAATAGTTAAGAAAGTTTGCAAACCCTAGAATAAAAATTATTTTATTTAATAACAATTAAAACTGCTGCATTAAAGCAAATCTTAATAATTAAGCGCCACAATCCGCCATAGACAAGATAAGGTTAGCCCCAAAGCCACAGTAATACCCCAGCTTGGGGAAGAAACTCCAGAAGAGTCTTAAAACAAGTTTGGAATTGCGAAGGCTCAATATTTAAAGCCCTTCCAGGGCCTCACCTGAACTATTTACTAGGCTCTTGTGAGCCTAATAAATAGTATGGGTGACGAACAACCCAGCGCCTAAACCTTACAAACACAAAAAATCTTTTAAAATCAATTGGCTTGGGATTTGGAAAATCCAAACTTGAGCCAAAATGTAGCAATCAATTAAAACTGATCTTTACAGTATTATGCAGATGCAATATATCTTGGTGAGGAGTAAAATTTGTGGGATGCCAACTCAGATCAAGGAAAAAACAAGGAGTATCATTGTGGGCAAAATCTCTTATTGCACTCTACTGGGAATTCAACTATTAGACAACATGTGGTCAACTCTGGAGATTCTGGAATGTTTTATGTGGAAATCAAAGTCTCATGAAAAGGTTGGGTAGTGAACTTGAGTAGCTCCAAGGACTCCGATTCCAGGCCATAGTAAATTTGAATTTAACTTTCCATTTGAGCGACAAGTCAATTCAGGTGGTGAAGAATCAAATTTTCATGTTTGCCTATATATTTCTAATTTCTATAACTAAAGAGTTTACATTTTGGTACATTATCAGAAATAGAATTACCAAAAAAGTGTTTCCAAAAAATACCCAAGCAATAGTGGTTTTTAAACAACTTGATGAGTTATTGAAACCATAAGGAAAGAGTCTTAAAACTTTTTGACCATATCAGGTTATATTTGCTTAGGATAATAATGACCTATGATTTGCAACAAACGTTATCCATAAGGTTGATACTGGGGAATACTTGCTAACACAAATGAGGCCAGGTTAATATAAAGCTGCTGAGACAGTGGTTACCAATAAAATCAACTACGCTGATTGAAATGGGCTTCTAATGCCTTTACTAAAGTCCATGGGTAGTCCATCCTGAAAGTAAAGAAAAAATGGGGCAAGTTAAATGGTGATTTACTACTAACTTAAGTAAAAAAACAAGAAGGATTCTTACCCATTGTCAAGGATAGGCAATGCGTTAGATCATTTAGTAGAAGCAAAGTTTCTTCTTGGCTATAGATCTGATCTTGGTGTATAGGCATATAGATATTTACAAAGTAAATCAAGAGAAGAAAAAAAATAAATTTACAGGGATTATATCAACTGACTAGAATGCTCAGGGGCTTTGATATGCAACATCAGTTATTAGAAGGGTGATAAATTCCATTTTATGTCATTTAAGGTTATTCTATGCTCTAGTATATTAGCAACATCAATGTTTTCAGTATTATGCTTACAGATCATATTAAACATTTGAAGAAGTGTTCAAGTGATTAGTGGTAGCCAATCTGGGATATTCCAAGTAGTTACTATTTTTCAAGAAATAGTTTAAAACTCTGAGGGTTTGAGATAAAATTTTATTGAATATAATTTTCAGGTGCTGAAGATAATGGCAATTAAATGTATGTCTATCCTTAAAGGCTTTTGGGATATCCAATAATTCTTGGGAATGGCTGGCTATTACCTCCAATTCAATAAATTCTTTGCAATGTTTGTCAACCATTATTACTATTATGAAGGATCTGAAAAAAGGATTGTATGGAATGAAGAGCTCAAATTCCATTAATTGTGCTACAGAAATTACTAATGATTGGTCCCATCTTAAAGATCTTGATTTCAGGAGCTAGACAAGGTGAGCTGGGGCCTCCTCATGATGCAACTGGGAAATCCCATAGAAAACATGGGTGAGTAGCTAACACCAGAACCTAGAGAGGCACATTGGTTGGGTTTTGTATTGGCCTGAAAGGATTGCGGGATGATAGTGATGACTGTTCCAACTTGTTCTCATGGGTGTTTACCAATCCCTGTGGGTTAAATAGGGCAGGATGGGGGAGTATGAGTCAGGCATGGTATCTTTCAAACAGCTTTCCCATGAGCTGGGCTTGAGCAAGTGCAGACCCCAGGGCAAGGATGGGGCAATCTTGGTTGGCTACACTTTAGTGCACCTTCCTACAATAAATGCTGCATTTTATTGAGTTGGCCTGAAGCTTGGCTAGCTTCCAGTTTGGTCAGTGTCAGGATTTAAACCAGATGGATCCTTCTGATAGTATCAGAATTAGGGGTTTCTGTTAGTCAGGCGTAATTGCCAGCTAATCACCTAGTTCTATACTATTTAATGCTATAAAATTATTAATTGAGTTTAGGTTCAGTAGATTCCCAGTTTGGCGCTGACTATCAATTTATATGTGATTGTGGGAATTTCTGGTGGAAAGCTGATGTATTCATCTACAAGCATCTAATGATGATTTCACTAACTTAAATTCGAGTCAGCAGAATCTTATCCCTGCGCCAACTTTTATAAGAAATAATTGTGGGATTTTCTGATGGAAATTTAAAGTATTCATTATCAATCATTTATGAATTTGCAACTAATTTAGAGCACTGGTGACTCATGCCAAGGATGCTTGATGGTTATTTGAATATTAATTTATATACAATTGATCAGCGACTTATGCTGAAGATGGATTGACCTAATTTAATATTTGGTGATCAGATGAGCAGATATTAAGGGAATCACTATAAAGTATAAATGAATGAGTTTATAATCTGATAGAGTTTTGGAATCAAGCAGCTGATGGATTTTCTGGTATTTGATTGGCCAAAGAGTATTTGGGCACAGTAGCCCTGAAAGTAGTATAAATAGTCATTCATTCCCTCCTAATAAACATCTCTCTTGCACCATTCTTAGTTTGTATTTGATAGTGTCTAATACCCTGTTAGAGAAGAAGTAGATAGGATAAGGGGAGCCCCAATAGGTGCAGGTGATCACACCTGGAGTGGTCGGTGCTGCCAGCTCCCATGCCTCCTCTTTATGAGGATCCAGTGGAAACCTGGCCAGCTGGCTACCAGCAGATGCACTGACAAGCTGCCAACCCTAGTGTGGTACAGCGTGGAAGTTGCCATAGCCGCCCAGGAAGGGGGATAGACTTGCCAGGGCATGCCCATATGGGTTGGTGAAGGGCGTGAGGGTGGAACAGCGCAGAAGTGCCTAAGCTGCCCAGGAAGGGGTAAGACTTGCCGGGACACACACTGAGGACACCTGGGGCTAAAGGCGAAGCCGTTGGTGGTTAGTTAGTGGGTTGGATGCAGGACTTGAAGGGGTTGGTATGCCAATGAAGGCAAGATGACAAAGGGCCACCAGTCTTCATACTAGTTGGCCTGGCACACTAGCTTAGCCCAGGGTCAATTTCATGACAGTCAGCATGATCCAGCTTGTGGCAAAAGTGAACATACAATAAAATAACGTGTGTCCTGAAAGGACTCCAAGGCTTCCTTGACAAAAAGGGGCTGGAGAGCACGACTCTGCTAAAAAAGCAGGCGAAAATGGGAGGAATTTGGCTTCTCCCCCTTGGGGCCTTAAAACCAGGGGGTCTTTGAGTCTTGTTTCCCATAATGGAGATGAAAGCATATCACTTGTCCTGGCTGGTGCAGACGGTCTGCCCAATACTTGAACATAGTGGGCATATGTTAGTTTTGGGGCAATGTAAGCTACAAAAAAAATTTGCAGTCAGGTCCACATTTGGTGGTGCTCAGATTTGCGCAGCACTAGTGCAATAGGGCAGTACCCAAGGCCTTCATCCCACAAAGTTGCCTGCAAAAAGAGCTCTTTGTGGGTTTTTGCAACTTAAAAATGTATTTTGAATGCAAACAGCCTTTCATTATTCAGTTGTTTTTATTACTGATGGCAATTGGCGCTGTGTTAAGCCAATATAATGATGCTAATATGAGAATCTAGTGGCCTATGTGCTCATAATATTTCTGGCTGAAATAAATTTTTACCATGTAGAGTGGGAGTGTCTTGCAGCTATATACATGCAAACAATTTCAAGTTATATTCATGTGATGCACCTTAAGGTCATCACCAATTATATATCTCTATGCTAAGTGAATAAAATAGAATTAGAAAAGGATATTGTCTTGGCAGGAGTTTAAAAGGCGCCGCCTATGACTTTAAGATTGAATGTAGAGTGGGAGAAACCTATTAAAACGCTGATAAATTATTAAGTTTTCTGTCATTTATGTAGTATACTATTAAGAATCAAAATTTGAGGAGGAACTCCAGTGGTAGAAGAGGGACCTCTACCACTGCCTCCCCAAGTTTGGTTCCAGTACAGGAACTTTGGGTAGGGGACGACTATGACTGTGTTGGCGTTGTGCACCAATGCCCCAAACAGAGATAGCAAATAGCAAAGGCGGTCCATGGAGTTCCTGGACTATCATACACCACGCATGGAGGTTTTCCAGATTTTATCCTCCTTTCCCATTCATTTGATTTCCCCTCTATTAATGCAGTATCATCCCCAGGTCAGCCCACCTCAAAATTAAATTTAAAAAATTTAGATTAAGAATCAAAATTCTAAAATGAATGAAGGAAATTTAATGTTTGAATCCTAAGATATCAAAAATGCATTGAAAAAGGCTATGATAATCTCATAAATATAAAATAGACGACTCTATAAAATAATAGAGGTGAAAGATATATAATTAAAAAACATCTGAACGTTCTAAGACAAACAGCATTACACAAGGTTGTAAGGCATAGTGGCCTTAAAAACAATGTATCACCTCTAGCAGTCTTATTCAGAGAATTTGTTTCATTATGACATGGCGGATAACTTATTCTGTTGTGTGGAGTGCCAGCTCCACGAGCCCCATATGTTTTGATATTATATTAGATAGTGCACTATGGGTTTGCCTGGCACACATTGTCAATAAATGTTTCAACTGAGTGTTAGTACTGGGGAGTGAATTACATCAGTGTTGCAATTGAACATCTGCTAGATGAGTCAAGCCCAAAGGCTTAAGCTGGGTAGATGCTACTAGTACCACAAAATTAATTATGGACTAAGTAGTATATTAGTATGGATGTCCTCAAGTGCTACTCAGCAAGAATGGAACCAATTCGACCTCTTATATGATACCCAAATTAGTCAAACTAATGGGAATCATAGGCGTATTATCTGCTCTGTACTCACAGAAACAAACAGATTGCTAGAAAGGTGAATGGACTATATCAGCAACGTTACAGAAGTTGGTAATGGGATAAATGTCATCATGAATATCTTACTTGAGATCAGTAACCTTTTATTAAAACATCAGTTATCAACAGCTACTTTTGAAAAACGCTTTCTGGGCTCTTATTTTGATGAAGAGCTGCGTTGCCACGAATTTTCTGGCGCTAGAACAAAAATCAGGGTTGAGTAATGGACAGTATTTGGACTGATTATCTGTATTTTTTAAATTGCAATTTCAAGCATTTGACACTGCAATGAAGAAAGGAATCTATGAAAAAAAAGGTGATGAAAACTGTTTGGATTAGAGTATTACAGAATTGTTGAATGGGTAGGCTATTTTTATATGCGTGGATTCAGTAACTAAAAATAAAAGCCCTGTGGATTAACTTTTTGAGATTCACATCAAAATATAACAAATGCCTATGCAATCAAAAATAACTCTGATCATCATATCATAAATAGGGTCCATGGTAAATACTTAAATTACTTGATCTAAAAAAATATAGCTTAATGAAAGAAATTTATAAGTTTTTGAAAGGTGAAAACCCACTCTAAAATTATAATAAATTAGTTGAAAAATATATCACATTTTCATTTTTAATTTTTTTCCAGAGACCTCACATCTTAAGGCTCTTGCCCACCTACAACATCTCTGGTGGGAAAGAGTATATACTGCTACTGCAGTTAAAATATTTAATAAAATCAATTTGAGTGTGTATGCTTTCTAGGACAGACCCATTTATAACTAGATCCTTTGTTTTTAATGTGAGACTTAAAAGCCACCACAATGAGGAACATCAGATTAAAATCCGCACTTGCCAGCTATGCGACCCCAAACCTGAGGGTAAACAAGCAAACATGAATATACAATTAGTAATTAAATCTGAGTAAATTTAGTACAGCACTGGAGCTGGAAAAGTAAATTTTAAATCTTGGCAACAAGCTTCATCTAAACTGTGCTCATATGAGATGGCATAGAACATAGAATGTGGGAGGAGTTTCACTGACATGCCACCACTAATGGCCTTGAGGGGGAGATAATTATCTACAACCCAGCCTCAAAATAGACAATAGATCGCTCAAGTAGCATCTTGAGATAAGACATTGGGCTTTATGGAACATAAACAGAAAGGAAAGATTAAAAAGATGAGTGACAAAAAAGGGCTCTTCACAGCTTTAATTACATGACAAGAGATTCTAATGCAAACATTTCAGCATTGCATTATAATAATAAATTTAATTTGACGGTACTAAACACCAACAAAAGTGCTTGGAAAATCTCACTTTAGCCTGTCATAAGGAATGACAAATGAGGACCATTGCCTATAATCAGCTTGGCTGAAATCTTTATTGGTTTGTAAAGTTAAGATAACTGAAAAACCTGTGGAATAGTTCTTTGTCAGATGAGAAGATTGATGAACATTGGAGACCAGTCTGTCAGATCTTCTAAATCTCTATTAGTTGGGTCATTTAGTGGAAGAACATAATAAAACTATAGACCAAATCTAAATAAGGAAAATTATTTATGGCTCAGAACAAAATTGCATATGCATCTAAGAGACCATCTAAGAAATATTGATAATGCATATTTTTGTACCACTGGGACATTAATGTTAGATATCAGATCAATCTGTGGGATGTGTTGGATTCTATATGCCCACGTCATCCAGTTGTGAAAGATATCTATTCTTTAACTGTTTTAATCCTACTTTTTTGGCTTGGTTTAAAGCTAGCCATGGTGTATGTTATAAAGATTGATAGATTATTGATAGCTATTTAATGGAGATATTCTCCTATGATTCATTAATTAAGTATCATTATCAAGATTTAATTATAATCTTGATTCCTATTGATGACTTGTTGAGCACAATCACTAAAATATTTATAAGTGAGTTCAGTTGTTGTCTGAATAGCCAATAATCTGTCTATCTAATTGAAAAAAGAGCTAAGTCGTAGACCAATAAGCAGTGCTTTTGGAGATACCAAAGCGTAACAACGCTTGTCTTGATGGTAGCTCGTAGTCTAGCCAGAGCAATGTGACATGCCATGAATAGTTAACGTGTTACATTACTTAAGAATGGCTGATAGCTCATAAAGGTTAATATAATGGGGCTTAATAAAGGCGTTGTACACAATAATTTGAAATTTAGCCCAGAAGGGTCATAATCTAGTCAGTGATGAATGACAACTAGTTAGGTGGATAGCGTAAGAGATATTTCATCAATAATGTTCCTTAAGTTTTAAATAATTAGAAATGGATGCTTTTTGAGGTGCCAACCAAAGAGTTGAGGACTGAACTCCTTATATAAGCCATCTTTATATTATAAAATTAAAACAGGATAATTAGATAGTTGTTTATTTACTTATTTTTACTTCTATTGAGAAGCTGAAGGATCTAGTTGCTTTTATCTCTCTTTCAAACAATAAGTAAGAACATGACTGAGAAGGGTTATTTTAGAAAAAATACTTGACTGGATAGTTGTCTCCATACAACTAGCAATATCCTTTAAATTATGTCAAGTCATAACTTATACAGTAGAATTGAAAAGTTTACACCATGTAAGGTTATTAAGTTGCAGATTGATTTATCAAAACATAAAATTGAAGCTTACCTAAATTAGAATTGGCAAAGTAATGAGAAAAGGAGCAGAAGAAGTTAAACAAGCTCTTGAATATTTTTAAGGATATCTTTAGCACTAAACCCAATGACTATGGGCTATGAAAAGGGGAATTTCTAGAATGGATACCATCTCAGTTATTTTCTTCAAGTCTAAGCCATAACGTCAATAAGAAGCCAAAGGTGAAGCTATCATGCTGGGAATAAATCACTGAAGCCAGACTGATCAGACCATAAATATACCATGGGCTTCACCATTGTTGTTTTTTATTTATTTAATCGAGGCAAGCCAACCAGGGGATGGACAATACTGAAACTGAAACTCCAATACTAAAACAATAAAAAATAAAACAGGAATTGATCACCCTTTTCAGGTAGTGATACACAAAAGATATGAGAAAATTACCTACCAGGTGGCATAGCGGTGAGATGCTTATCCCATAATGGCGGAGGGGGAGGGGGGATTGGGCGGGTCATCATCAGGCTCAGCATTGTAGAGGCGAATCAATGCTGAGAGCAAGTGGGTTGGGGCATCCATGGGTTGAGGGTCGAGGTGGAGTAGATAGTTGTTGAGATCAACAATTTGGGCCTGGATTAAAGCCTCTATGAGTTAGGCAATATGGTGTTCATCCTGGATGCAGGCGTCAAGAAATTGTTTTAATTTTGCGGAATTTGCTCTTGTGGTGCATGTGGTTGGGGAAAAATCTGCCAGTTCAGCGACATTCTTGACCGTGGTGTTGGCAGTTTTCTAGAGGCGTTGGATTTCCTTTTTTTGTGGTAGGAGTAAAATTTTAGGGGAACAAGGAGGATGCAGTCCGTTTTTTCTGCGACAGATTTTGCACACAGTATGTAAAAATGGGGATTATTGGGTGTGGTCACTTTGGAAAAGGTTTTAGGTTTGGGGACATATTGGTTGGTTGGGGCTGGGGTATCAAAGTCTGAATTCAGATAAGGTGTTAAATCAATTGGATAACTTGGTGTGGGAAAATTTCACCAGATTTTATCAGTCCCTTCAATAAGTTCCAGGGATTTTAGTTGATTCAAGAAAATATGGCGGAAGGTGATTTTGGCTGTAGTTTTTGGAGTGGGAGATTTTTTAGATTGAACATGGGTCCAATCCTGCACCAAATTGGTTGGCATGGGTGTGCGTTAACTAGCATGGGTTTGAGGTGCTTGATTTTTCTTCTGATTTGAGTGCATGGCCTGTGGGGGTGGGGGAAGCCAAAATCCCCACTCAAAAGCTGTTGGTGTGGCCTCATGAGTGGAGTTGGCCATGTTAGCAGGATGTAAATTATATTGACATGACTTTTTTGTGTGGTCCAATTCATAGCAGAGGGGGCAAATTGTGCGACCATTGTCAGTGCGGCCCCAAAAGAAATGGTCAGGTGTGGATGGGATATAGGCGTGCGGTGGGATATGCTGGGCCATGTTCAGCTGGTGGGGGTAATAGTGGCCATTTTCCAAGGTGCTGTAAGGCGTTCAGCACCACTATAAACAATGAATTGATGGATAGGGTTTTTGCCATAAGTAAGCACTGACATCAACTCCTCATAAAGTATTTGAGGGGTAGGTATGAGGGGAGGTTCACAAAGGTTATCACAAGTGTTGTATCATCTGGGAGGCGTGTTTAGGTGATGGTAATGGGGGTGTTTTTATATATTAATGGTTTAGCTGTTGCAGCGGCTGCATCCTCTTTAATGAGGAATCCAATATTAATATAGCCCTTGTAAGGGCGGAAGTTGATAAACCCTGTTGGCGAAAAGGTGGCCATTGCCAGCTCATTTATCGCTTTTTCAGTATACAGGAAGAGACTTCTGTACTTGACGTGAAGGTGAAAGCAAATATTGGACTGGGGTTTGGATAGGGGGTGGTGGCAGGTTGGGTGGGCTTGTGTGAGGTGGAGTGCTAAGTCCCTTGGATGGACATATTAGCTGGATGTGTTTGGCGGACTGGATGAGCAAGTCCACATGTATTTGCTTGCTGGGTGGTAAACGCTAGCAGGTGGATCACCGTTGCCCCATCTGGGGCAGCAGGTGGTGGATCTGAGGACATAAATTAGGAGATTGGTGCAGTGAGGCGGCGGTGAAAAATCGACTTGTTTTTCTATAATTGCTCAAAATTGATGTCAAGCGGAAAGAAATTTTTTACCTTTGTTGTTATTGTGAATATAGATGAAACATACAATGTGGTTATGGACTAACACCATCTTGAATGAATTTACAAAGAAGGATCTGTATATGCTCCCTAGAATTGAAGATTCCCTGAAGATACTGGGGGTATCAAAGTGCTTCTTTGTCAAGGATCTAGGCAGCAGCTACTATCAAATAAAAGTCTAGCTAAAGATCAAGAGAAATGTGCCCTGATCAGCATAGCGGGTTTGTTTGAACCAGCAAAGATGCCACAGGGTCTCTTCAACGCCCCTGAAAAGTAATCAAAGAGAATACTAAATTATTGACAATATGAAGTTATCAAGTGTGTTAATCTAAATGGCCAATATTACTGTGTTTAGACATTCATTCTAAAATTATATACAGCATATATAAGAAGTGTTTACATGACTGAGAATCCAAAATGAAATTTAAGTGCATCAAGTTTATCTTTTTTGAAGAAGTAAAATGGGTTCCTAAGACACAAGACTGTCCTCAGGAATAAAGCCCCAGGAAGGAAAGATCTGCGCGAGAGCTTTTATGACTAACATCAAAGTATGCATGAAATTCAAGCTTTTTTCATAATTGTGGAATACTTAATGGATCAATATACTGTATTTTGCAAACTTGGCCACACCATTGACATATTCATTGTCTAAAGTACAAGTTTACTTTGAGGTCTTTAAAAAAATCAGGATGAGGACCTGAAATAGAGATTAAAGAATCACCAATTTTTGACTATCTGGACCTTAACAAAACATGTTACCTATATACAGACGCTGGCAATATCTAGCTCAGAGATATAAACACAAAATTATATTAAGAAGTGATAGAACATCCAATAGAATACTATTTTAAGGTTCTCTTATAAGCGGTGAAGAGTTATAAAGGGACAAAAGGAGAGTTCTGGCAGTTATAAGGGCATTAAAGCACTTTTTGCCATAAATTTTATGGAGTGCATTTCATAGTGATGATAGATCATGTGCTACACTGCTTGCTATGTAATATGAAAGCTTTATATCAAAAGTCTACAGATGGGAAGTTCAACTCTAAGGATATGACGTTGAGATCATCTACAGGTCAGGAAACAAACACCTCAACTCTAATGGAATGTCTTGACTACCTGTTTTTTTGCCTTCAAGCACATGAAAGAAATTCAATGTATAACATTATTAGACTAATGGAAGAAGAATGGCAGGTTGAGACTTATGAAATAAAGAATATCTTGAGAAGACACTACAAAGATGGCCAGCGTAATGATGGGCACCTTACGAAGAATATCAATGATAAGTGATACCCCTACATCTGGCCCAGAAATTAAATGGAACTTAGAGTAGAAGCCCACAAGAATATCAGGCATAGACGTTTCTAAGAAGACACTGCCTTACCTCAAAGACTAGCTTGATTATAAGTTGATTTCATAATAAGTACACCATGAACTGGAACTATGTATACCCTGCGCGAGTTTCAGACCTCTCAAGAAGTGAGATGAATATCAGTTAAGTTAACCAACAGCTCCCTTTCACATTGTATCCATTGACGTGATAGAAGCGTTGTCTACCTCCTCAATTGTTACTAAGCTCATTATTGTAGCAATTGATCATTTAAACAAATGTGTCAAAGAAGCAGCAGTTTAGAGTCGCAAAACAGGATCAACTGCTAGATCATTATATAGTTTAGTAATTAGAAATAATGCCCTCAAGTTTTTCTATTGGGCAATAAAATAAACTTTATCTCAGATGTAGTATGAAAACTCAAGGATTTAGTAAGAGTTAGATATCAATACATCACCCATTATACACTAATCAAAAGGAAGCGTTGAACGTGTGAATGAAACCCTTGAATATTAAAGAAAAAACAACTGATCACTAATCAAAGTGGGACTAACTATTAACATACATGTTACTAGATTATCTACTTGGTCATCACAAGGTGATAGACAATTACCCATTCACGGCCTTATATGGAAGAGAAGCGGCCTTACCCACCTTTCTTGTCATGGCTTAAAAATGAAAACATAATTGAGACCAATGTTAAGGACAAAGCTTAATGTTAGGAGGCCAAAAAGGTGAAGTTGGCAGGCCTCTTTGACCTCAAGCATATCTTAGATCAACGCTGGGTTAAGGCAAGGTATGCCCAGGTTGATTTTAGGGATGCAAGAGAAGTTCAGCCCTATATAACATCAGGTGTGGTAAAATAAACTAGCTTTGCTTTAAATAGAATAGTTTGTTTCAGATTCTCAGTGAGCGGGGTCTCAAAACCTGTTTAGTTTTTGAAAGATCAAGCTTGGGTCAGTCTCTATTAAAATCAGAAAATCCAACTTTGGTCAATTAACAAGTACAGTTTTTTACCTGATGGAAGCGTGCACCTTTTGGTGCACCTTGGCTTAGCCCACTTCCTTTGATTGATTGTTTTCCTTATTTAACTTAAATCCTTTCCCTCAAGACCAATCTCTCATTAGTCGACTTCCCTCATAATAAAACCTTTCGCCAGTACATCTTTTTTATATATGTTATTGTGGAAAAACCTTTGCATGGACCTCTTTGAGGAGGTCTTGCACAACATTATCCATTTAATTCTAACAACTTTAAGGCTCTCTGCCTATGCACCATTGTTTCGCCCAGGTTCCCTCCAACCTGGGTCGCCTACACATTCTAACTCTAAGCACCTTGTTGTTCCTGTTTGGGTTTTCCCTTTAATGATAACTATCCTCAACTTAAGTCATTACCGCTCAAGCACCCTCTTCTGGGCTTTAATAACTTTACTACTAATGACTTGTTTCCTGGCATTGGCCCTGTGCACCATGCACTACCACGCTTGAAACAGGAGAGTTATAAACACTCTTCTTAAATTAGTCAACCAACCCTTTTCTTTTACGTAAACAAATTTTTCCATGTGAGACTTTCATGAAGTACAAATGGTGTGCGCCAGCCATTGGCCATGGCCGCAATGAGGCTCACCACTGTTTACCCTTTTTCCCGAAGGTTGGAGCATCTCAGCATTGTTCTTGCTACCTCCAACTGTAAAGTACCCACACTTCTTGCTTGTACCTGGTGGATATTACGCTTCACGGTCTGAGAGTCAAGATTCCCTGACTTTTTACCAAAAATAATAAAATTAAGTAATTAAGCTGAGTTTTCTTCAGCGCCGCACTTAAATGGTGCAGGTGACATCCTCAATGATGGGCCTGGTGGTGATGCCATTAGATAACGTCGGACAACTCATTGCCAAAATGGGGATAGGATCATTCACATCCAAAAATGCATTTTATAATGACCTTACCACATATACTACCAAGTCATGTCTCTTCCCATTTGGCATAGAAATGGACCCCATTCCTGTTTATCAGATCACTCCAGAGAACCCACGCTTAACCACAACCATGATCCGCAGATCCCAGGAGGAGGAGAAAGTGTTACGATTAAATTATAAAAACGTTTATAAGGATGCTGAAGATATGGTGGGATATGTGGCATCAGTAGTAAGAGTGGCCAATATTCTTCTCCATTTTATGATAAAAAAACGTACCCTGGGGGTATGTACAACGCTGAAGAAGAGTTTGGGGGTAAAGTGGTGGTGTCTCTGCTATAAATAAAGATCATTCGTGTTATTTTTGTTAACTACTAACCTCTCATCCCCTTCAGGTAAGATTAGCACTACTATCTTGGTGGATACCAGAGCCTCTGAGAATTTCATTGACTAAGACCTAGTTGACTACATTGTGCTTAGTTACTTGCCAGGTGGTATGGTAGGGGAGGGGCTTCTCAAGGTATTCCTGCCATGAAGGTACTAGGGTTAGTGGATTATCAAGTGGGTAAGTATCTTTTGATGGACCGTTTCCAAACTATCAAAACATTTTGTACCCCATTATTTTGGGAGTAGAATTGTGGCGAAAGTTTGACTTTAAAACCAACTTGAAAGAGAATACCCTATCCCTTACATTAAAGAATGGTCGCACATTAGTTCTTCCTTTGGCTGAGGCTGACGCCCAGGGCAAATTGCCCTATTGGAACAATATACACACTCTCAGTCTTGCACCCTTGTTGAAGCCCTCACTGGTGATACCCTTAACTTCCTTTTTGGAGGGTTTGGAATTTCATTTGATGCGGCTTCAGCCAATGAATTACCTGATCATTTTGAGTTTGATTGCAAGTTCAAACTCACTGTTGATCTGGCGCGTATATCTTCATCTATTTACCCTTTGACTGTACTGGAGGAAGCAGCATTAGATGTGTGGGTAAGGAGCAGTTAGCCAAAGGCGCGATTTTAGCTTACCTCCCCAGTATGCTCCCCCACTTCTCTTTGTGGAGAAAGCCGATGGTACTTTATGCCCTTGTACTAGACTATAAGAACCTAAACAATGTTACTGTACCAGATCTACCTCCCACCCCTTTAAATTAAAAGATTGAGCGCTATGTGAAGAGAGCTAAAGTCTTCTCCAAACTGGATTGCCTAAATGCGTTCAATCAGATCTAGACTAAGAAGGGACATGAGTGGTTACTCGCATTTCATACCAGAAAAGGGATTTTCCAGTTTTGGGTCATGCCTTTGGGCTTAAGAATGCCCCTGCTCTCTTTCAACGCCGCATTGATGCAGCGTTGGGGGATTTGTTAGGGGTATGCGCGGTTGCCTACATGGATGATACTCTGGTGTTTTCCCATGATCATAAGTCCCATGCAGTAAACCTTCAGCAAGTTGTGGAGCGGTTAAAAGCAGCCAGCCTCACGCTGAAGATCAGCAAGTGTGAATTTTTCAAGTACTAGGTTAACTTTCTGGGCAACTTCGTGTTTGACCAGGGACACATAATGATTCCAAAAAGAGAGTAAAATTATGTGAGTGGCCCACCCCAACTTCGTCAAGGAAGCGAGGAGTTTTTAGGGTCATGTACGTTCAAGAAGTTCACGCCAATCTTTCTGAGATGGCAGCACCCATGTATAAGGCAAGTGGTGCAAAAGTGCTTCAGTGGTCCCCCATTTTCAGAGGATGCTTTCCAAGCAGTAAAGTGCACCCTGTTGTTCACGTCCACCTTTGCCATGTGGATCCTAAGAAAGAGTTTATTGTGTCACTGATTCCTTTAAATTCTCCATAGCGGCTGCCTTATTACAAGTGGGCGAAGATGGTATAGAGCAACTAGTGGAATATTTTACTAGGTAGATGTCTCTGCCTGAGTTAAGCTACGCCATTTACGACAAAGAGCTATTAGCAGTGGTGGAGGCGTTGACTTATTGGTGTCATCGCTTGAATGTCTCTTCCCAACCTTTCTTCATACATACAGACCACCGTGCCTTTCTGTACTACTGCACACCTCCTGTCTTAACTCCACAACAGACCTGTTAGCATGAACCCTTACTCAATTTGCATTTTCTTATGAGTTTTCTAATGACAAGGAGAATTGGTTGGCGGATGCTTTGAGCTGAAATCCTGCATTGGCTCCTAATTCAAATGAGGTAGAGGTTCATAATACCCTGTTGATAATTCCACTGGGTAATATTGTGTCTTAACTTACCCTCACCCATGGCCAACAGGTCAGCACTCACTCCTCTGGAAAATGTGGAGGAATACAGTATTTTAGGAAGGGTAGTCTTTTCTCAGCTATTATCAGTCAAATATACTATGGTCCTTGCTAAGAGATGCTTTGAATTAGGAGGATCTATCTAGGGGTTATCACGTAAAGGATGAGATGGTGTGGTTCCAGGGGCGCTTATGGGTTCCCGCTGGACCACTTCGCCTGTAAATCATCCAGACCATTATGACGGAATTATCATTGGTCATCCTGGAAAGGCAAAGACTTTGGAGTTAATTTGACGCACATACAATTGAAAAGGCTTGCCCACTCAGGTAGGCATATATTGTAAAGAGTGCTTGATTTGCAATCTAATGAAACCAAACTGACAACCACCAGCAGGGTTGTTGGTACCAGCTAAAAGGCTGAAGGTCCCTGGACTTCCACATCGGTGGATTTCATTGTGGAATTACCTGTTTCTGATGGCTATGTTGCCATCGTGGTAGTGGTGGACCGTTTTAAAAAGTCGCCCATTTTATTCCTTGAAGAACTACAGTTACTGCGGCTGAGATGGCCAGAATCTTTGTCACGCATGCGTTTGCGCTCCATGGGGTTCCCAAGAGATTATCAGTGACTGGGTACCCCAATTTACCTCCGTCTTTTGGAAAGAGTTGTTTAAGACTCTTCAGATTCGCCCCTGACGTTATACTACCTATCACCCTCAATCAGATGGGCAGACTGAACAAGTGAACCAGTGCTTAGAGCATTTCCTGTGGTGTTACACTGCCGTGGATCATTCAGATTGGGTTTCTCACCTTCATATGGATCAGTTTAGCTACAACAACACTTTGAATGCTTCTATCGGTTGTTCCCCACTTTTCGCCAATCATGGCTTTAACCCCACCCTTCAACATGGAGCCCAGTTGTAAATCTAAAGTTGAAGAAGTGGTGGACTTTGACAAGACTATCAAGAAGGTCCACCAAGGGGTTTCCACGAGTTTGGAGGTGGCAATGCAAGTATATAATGAGAACGCTGATGGTAAGAGATGAGTGGGTCCAGCGTACAAAGTAGGGGATCTCGTGATTCTTGATTCTAAAACATTCTTATCAAGCAGCCATGCAAAAAGCTAGGACCAAAGAGGATTGGCCCTTACCGTGTTGTTAGAAAGGTGGGCTACGCTTCATACCATTTAGTTATTTCCTCTTTGTTTTGGATCTTTTTTTTGTCTTTTATGAGAGCAAATTGACGCTGTTTGAGTGCCCTCACCAGAGACTCCTGAGGCATATTTCGTGGATGGGGCGCTGGAGTGGGAAGTGGAAAAAATAGTAGCCTCCCAAAGATTAAAAAGAAAGCTTAAGTACCTGGAATCCTGGAAGAGATTTGATGCAGTGGAAAACAGTTAGGTACCAGCGCGTGACTGCGCACATGCCCAAGACCTGATTGACATTTTCCACAAGTTTTTTCCCCAGGACGTTGGATCCCAATCAAAGCAAAGTTTTTGCCGCAATGAAGTTGGTCCCAGCCCACAAGAACCTTTCCCTGGCACAAGCCCCTGAAGGGGGTGGAGCCCCAAAAGGATGAGAGGGTAATGTAATGGCTTAAAAATGGCATCATAATTGAGACTAATGCTAAGGACAAAGCTTAATGTCAGGAGGCCAAGAAGGTGAATTTGGCAGGCCTCCCTGACCTCAAGCATATCTTAGATCAACGCTGGGTTAAGGCAAGGTATGCCCAGGTTGGTTTTAGTGATTCAAGAAAAGTTCAGCCCTGTATAACAGCAGGTGTGATAAAATAAACTAGCTTTGCTTTAAATATATTGTTTGATTCAGATTCTCAGTGAGAGGGGTCTCAAAACCTGTTTGGTTTTTGAAAGGTCAAGCTTGGGTCAGCCTCTCTTACAAACAATAACCCAAGTTTGGTTGATATCCAATTAGAGTTTTATGCCAAAGGAAGCGTGCGCCTATTGAGGCACCTTGGCTTAGCCCACTTCCTTTGATTAATTGTTTTCCTTATTTACCTTAAATCCTTTCCTTCAAGACCAATCTCTCTCATTGTTTAACTTTCCTCATAATAAAACCTTTCGCTAGTACACCTTTTTAATATATATGTTATCATAAATGAACCTGTGCATGGACCTCTTTGAGGAGGTCTTGCGCAACATACACTATTTAAATTTTAACAACTGTAAGGCTCTCTGCCTGTGAACAATTGGGCCGCCCGAAAACCCTCCAACATGGGTCGCCTGCACATTCCCACTCCAAGCGCCGCGTTGTTCCTTTTTGGGTTTTCCCTTTAAAAACTATCCTCAACTTAAGTAATTACCGCTCAAGCACCCTCTTCTGGGCTTTAATAACTTTACTACTAACAACTAGTTTCCTGGAGTTTACCCTGTGCACCATGCACTACCACGCTGGAAACAGGAGAGTTATAAAAACTCTCCTTGCATTTCTAGCTCCAATTATCACCGCAGAACGTAAGAACTAACGCATAAAATATCAACAATAGTTGCCATATGAGTTGAACAGATTTAGCTGAAGCAGCCAAGATTATTGATGCAACAATTCTTAAGAGACAAACAGAGAGCCATAGATGTACTAAACTACCAGAATTCACCATAGGAAGCAAGGTTATATTATACCATCTATACAAAAGCTAACTTAAGAAGTTGCATGCCATATGTAATAGCCCCACAACTATCATGTCCAAGAGATATGACAAATATTCTATTAGAGATGATGATACTAACTTTACAAATAAAATAGTACACACAGCACCTTAGGTCCTTCCACTAGCTTTATATTTTAAAAGAGTTTTGTGGATAGATCACAAATATGTCAGAAAAAATTCTTTGATTTTAGGAATGAACACTTACAACATATAACAGCAATAATATTATATTAAGCAGGATTGAGTTGCAGAAAAGAGATTGGACCCATTTAATTTATATATCTGATCAATATGGCGTCAATTAAAGATAATTAACAGCAGATGCACAAGATTTTGTATACATGATGACAACAACGACTATGAGTTAAAGCCCTTTTTTATACCATTAGGGGCGATAAAGTTTGCAAGCACCCAAAGATGAAGGAATTTTAGCTGATGCTGCTGATGATGTAAGAATGTACTTGCCCATATGATAATAGTTAGCTTAACTGAACATTTGATGAAAATATTCCAGATAGGCAAACGAACAATTTCATTGTTGTTTAAAACCTTGTTTCTAGATTCCTTAGAATAACGCCACCATCTAAACCTCAAACTACAAGGTCCATAAAATTTATATTACTTACTGAAAGCAATGTATCTACTCCTAACTAAAAAGCGTGGCTTGCATAAGTAGAAGCTTAACATCCTGGTCAAGGAATGTCCATTATGAAATGGAGCTCACGCTTCATGGGAATTCCAAAAATGGATGCCATTATCAAAGCGGAGATTAGGAGCGCATGATTGTTGGCTTTTAAAGAGAATACCTTATACTTATACCCAAATTCTTTAGTTTAAAATGTGTTTATATTGGATTTTACTAGATGTATGAGAATAATGGGTTATATTAATAAATATGGCTCAAACCACAGATTTTTAAATTTATATTATTTAAGACTTATAGTGCTTTAAGTAATTAGATCTCTAGTAAGCTGTCTGGGATAAAAATCAAGCAGGAGTTAAAGTAGCCAGTATGGTATATATTCAAATGGACACTTACAAAAATGATATTTTGGTTGCTAATAATGCCAAGTTAGAGATTGGTTGAGGATTCCGTTGTGTCATTTTCATGAGCTTAACGTACCAAGTTATGCTAAGAAGATAAGGAGTTTAAATATCGCCTATAGGGAAAACAGCATCTACTTCCTGAAACACTTGATACTTTGGGTAGCAAGAGATAAGTCACTAAAATAATGTGTTATATCTCTAAAGTGTATGAACCACTTTTGGTGTCTGTCTTTGTACTAGGAAACCCCTAATCAACAAATAAGCCACCCCTGTTAAGTAATAAAAGGCTGAGGCGTTGATTATTTCCAACGCTTGTAATTATAAAATCCTTATTATCATATATTTTCCTTTATACCTAATTCTTGAGGATCTAATCTCACTATTGCTGTAACTTTTTAATCAAATAAATTTGAATTAATTAATGGTTACGCTATTGTGTGATATGTACTTAAGGCTCAATTCAAATCCTTTATTTAAGAGAGAATTTTGATGGTTAAGCAAAGACTTAATTGGTACCATTAAAACACATGTGCAAAAGATTATTTGGGATATGACTGGATGCCTCATAAATAAAAGTAGGGTCCACAAACAGCATGGTATCGTTGCACCTGTTATGTAAAGATGTTTGGGATATAAAGTAAAGTTTTTTTTGTTGTGATTTGGAAAAGGTTTGATGAGCTCTTGGGTGAATCTACGCTATAGCCTCAATAGGAGACCTTGTAAACAACTTCTTGGCCATCTCCATCACCACAACTTTAGCCTAAATTTTAATTCCTCCATAGGCCTCATATTGTTATTTCAAAGGAGAATTAGTTTTTTAGAAAAAGTGTATATTTAAAAATTATAAAAAGAGTTTATTATAGTACTATAAATAATAACTATCACCCTTCCATTAGTAGGGTGATAGTTTTATAGCTGGACATAAAATTAAGGATTTAGATTGAGTGATGATGGTATGCCATTAGAATACTAATTTTAAGATAATTATCACTTGTTATAAAAGCTAAACCCCAATTTATTTTTTTAAAATTTATTTTTTACCAAAATTTAATTAGATGATATCATCAAAAATTCTTACAATATTTTAAACACTTCTGGTAAGTGTTGTAACGCATAGGTTCTTGCTAATACATGAAAAATGAGTTAAGAAGCACCAGCCATGTCACTGACATGACTGATAATCCCCAGGAACACCACCCTCTCACCCATGCGTCTTTTTAGAATATGCAATGTATTCATGAACTAAGGTTCTGGCAATGCTGCACACAAGCAGTATGGCCTGACCCCATGTTAAAGCCACAAATGAGGTCAATGCATGGCCTAGCTCACTTGCTGAGCTCATTGTTCTAGTGTTCTGACTAAACTTCCTCTTTGTTGGTAATAAAGTAGATAAAACTCAAGCAAGCAAATATGATTTTTATTTGTAGATTCTTATTGAGAAAACGAAACTGTATTTGCAGTTGCCATTTCCTTATTTTTAAAGCATTTCTGGTAGTCTAAAGTATTGCTAAAACCCTAGATTTAGCTCTTGAGTGACATCCAAATTGTGGCTTGGTTAAGTCCCATAACCCATGTGATGACCATTTGGAGGATTTGGGATACCAGTTGTTTTATACGCCAGATCAGTCCTCATTCCTGGATCCCCAAATCCTTACCTATGATCCCCATTTCTACTGGTTTTCCTAATTGGTCCAATTTTCCCAATTCTACCTGCAAATTTGTGCGCGAATTTGAACCAATATTCACGAGGTAAATGTGCAGATCAGGCTGGTCCCAATCCATCACATAACCCCCTTACAAATCTAGAAGCTCCCATATCTTATATGGGTATTGTGCACACTCCTCTGGAGTTTGCCAGGTAGCTTCTTTCACCGGATATCTCTTCCATTTTAATAGGAACTGCTGGCGGCCCCTGGCACAACGCTCTCTCAGATTTTCTTGACCTCATACTCTTGGTTGTTCTCCTCCCGTGGGTTCAGTGGCCCAGGCTGCTCCGACCCTGCCCTTGAAATCCTTGGAATTGAGAACCATGGATCAAAGGATGGGCCTTTGACCCTTCTGGGAGGTCTAATTCAAACGCCACCTTGTTAACAACCCAGATCACCCTACAAGGGCCTAAGAACTTCGGTCTGAGTTTCTGGCTTTTCACTGGCACTGCATAATTTTTCGTTGCCACCAATACCCATTCCCCTGGAGCAAACAATGGGTCTAGCGCCTTCTATCAATCTGCATACTGTTTTTGTCATGCTGTGGTGCGCTTCAAGTTACTCTGCAATCTTCTTCCAATTTCCGACATTTATTGGGATAATTTGTCCGCCCCTGACATACTCCACTGTTTGATACTCCACCCAACGTTGGATTTGATCCCTGATAGATAAAAACGATGACATTCCTATCAATGATTGGTGGTGGCTATTATAAGTAAATTGAGCAAGACTGATCCAATTAACCCAATCATCCTGCCAATCTAAGATATAACATTGGAGTTATTGATCCAATATCTGATTTACTCTTTTCCGTTTGGCCATCAAACTGAGGATGGTACGCCAAAGCCCTACATGGGTGAACATAAATTTTTTTTGAGTAGGCTTGACCAGAATTTTGATGTAAATTGGGAACTGCAATCTGAAATGATTTCTGTCAGTAGGCCATGATGGGAAAATATCTCATAATTAAAATCCTTGCTTTGTCTTTGGCTGAGAATTTTTTGTGCATGGGAAAAATTTGGCATATTTTGTTAATTGGTCAACCACAACTGTTATTGCATCCTTCCCCTGGCTCTTAGGTAATACTGTAATAAAATCCATACTAACTAACCCCCATGGCTGACTTAGAATTTGGAGTGGGACTAGCTTATCTGCAGGATTTTTTTGTGAAGGCTTTGAATGTGCACAAACCAAGCACTCTGCCACATACGTTTTATATCCTTCTGCAGCCCAGCCCATGGCTGCTTCCATCGCACCAGGTCAATAATCTTCATGACCTCTGAATGACCCGCCAGCAGATGGTCATGCAACACCTGCAGCAGTCCCCACTTAAGCTATGGGCTCGGTACCCATATCCACAAGTTGTGGCATAGAATCCCATTTTTCTTTTTATATGTACAATGATGGCTATGCCAATGGCCTTCCGCCATTTCCGCCCATAACCTCTTCCCAAATAGTGACCTCCTTTGATTCCTTTGGATCTCGCCTTTCAGTTTAACCTCCTCACTTACCATCATGGTGAATTGTTCTTCCCAAAACATGGTTACCATGTTATACTTTTCCAACTCAGCCTTCTCATATGCCAGCCCTGCATCCTGGCTCAACCAATCTGCTATAGTGTTAACTGTCATGGTCACATGACATCATAGTGGGGACCAACCCCTAGGATAAGGTTGGGCGCCAGGAGGCCCATAAGGTGAAGTTACAGGCCCTCCCTGATCTTAGGCATGCCCTAGACCAGCGCTGGGTATGGGCAAAAAATGCCCAGTTTGGCACTAGTAAGGTGCCAAATGCCCAGCCCCTTAATATGGCCCAGGCGTTGAAACGAACTGTCTACATAACAAATGCAGACGGTTCAGTTTGGTTTGTCAAGGAACGGGGTTTTGAAACCCATTCCATTTATAAAATCACACGTTCAGGTTGAATCCAATTTAAATGATTACATGAGTGAAGTTAGTTTCAGCGTAATCTACCAATCTGGATGGTAGCATGTGTCTATTGGTGGGTTGGTGCTTGGGTCCACTTATGCAAACCCTTTATTCCCCCGTCAATGTTTAAAAATGTTTTCCCTGACCAACATTCCTTGTTGGTTGACTTCCCAATAAACAATTTCCCCGTTTTACCATTTTATTTATGATTTTTCTAATGATCCTGTGTGCAAACCTCTTAGAGGAGGTCTTGCGCTCCATTAACCTTGCCATTTTGGACACAATCAAACTATCCCCTAGTGCACCGTTGGTTTGCCCAAGTTCTCTCCAACCTGGGACGCTTAACCCTTTCTCTTTGTGCACCACGCCGTTTTTTTGTGCTAATAATTATAAATATAACACTTAATTTGCTTTAGTTATTATTACTCCAGCACCCTATGCTGGGCACTAGTAGCTTTAGTACTGTTAGCTAGTTTCCATGCGTTGGCTCTGTGCACTGAGCAATACCACGCTGGAAACAGGAGAGTTATAGACACTCTCCTTACATTAATCGACCAACCACTTAAATTTAAGTCCATAAACTTTTCCATGTGGAACTTTTTCAAAGTGGAACCAGTGGCCACCGGCAGTGGATTTGGCTGTCATTAGCTGCACCGCTGTTTCCTCTTTTCCCTGAAGGTTGGAGCAACTTGGCATTATTATGGTTGCCTCCAACTGTAAAGTATCCACCCTTCATGCTCATACCTGGTGGATACAGATGCTTTGTGGTCCAAAATTCATGATTCCTTGACTTTCCGCTGAATTTATCAAATTCAAATCAAATAAACGAGTTTTTTTTCACCAGCGCGTTCAGATCATGCCTGTGGAACCAATGCAGATGGGCTTGGGGGTGTTGGCCTTGGATAACTCATGCCTTCCATTGCAATTGAGGAAATAGGGTCATTCGCGTCTAAAAACGAGTTTTATGACAAAAATCTTATCCAAACCTCTGAGTCGTTTATTAGCTCTTATGGCACGGATGAGAACCATATTCCAGTATATCAAATAACCCCTGAGAACCCTCTTTTGACCCCTGCCATGATCTGGGGCACTCAGGAAGTGGAGAAAAAACTTCATTTTAAATATGATAAAGTTTATGCACCTGCAGAAGGCATGGTGGGGTATGGGGCCTCAGTAGTAAGAGTGGCCAACTATCCCTCCCTCTTCTGTGATTCCAAAAGACACTTTGTTGGTATGATAATACCAGAGGATAAGTTTGTTGGTGATGTTCTGTGGTTGTCTGCTATTAATCAAGACCATTCAGGGTTTTTCTACTGTCTGCTACCCTTTCATCCCCTTTAGGAAATTCACCACCACTGTACTGGTGGATACTAGCGCCTCAAATAGCTTTATAAACCAATGCCTAGCCGACTACCTGGAGCTGAGTTACTTGCCAGGTGATGTGGTTAAGGAAGAGCACCCAAGGTATTCCCACTCTGAATATTAGGGAGACAGTGGACTATCGAGTTGGCAATTACCACTTGTATGATCACTTCCAGGCTGTCAAAAACCTCTTGTTCCCTATCATTTTGGGAGTTGAGTGGTGGCGTAAGTTTGACGTTAACACAAACTTGAAAGAGAATACCTTATCCCTTACATTAAGGAATGGTCGCACATTAGTTGTTCCTTTGTCTGAGGCTAACATCCAGAGCGAATTGCCCCATTGGCCCCACCTTCACCCTTATAGCCTTGCCCCTTTGCTGAAGCCCTCATTGGAGGTTCCTATACCTTCTTGCTTTGAGGGTTTGGAATCCTCTTTTGATGCAGCATCCATAAAAGCACTCCCTGAGCACTCCAAGTTTGATTGTGACTTCAAGCTCATGTTGGATCTGCGCATATATTTACCCCATTTACCCATTGACTGTCCGGGAGGAAGAGACGTTGGATGTATGGGTGAAGAAACAGTTAGCTAAAGGTGCGGTTTTTAGCGTACCTCCCCTCGTATGCTCCCCACTTCTCTTTGTTGAGAAGTCTGATGGTACGCTACGGCTGTGTGTGGACTATTGGAACCTTAACAATGTCACTGTACCAGATCTCCATCCATCCCTTTGGACTCTCAGATTGCGCGCTATGTGGAGAAGGCTAAGGTCTTTTCCAAGCTGTTTGCCTCAATGCGTTCAATCAGGTTTGGATTAAAAAGGGACTAGAATGGGTAACCGCCTTCTATACTAGAAAAGGGATTTTCCAAGTTTCAAGTCATGCCCTTTGGGCTTAAGAATGCCCCTGCTATCTTTCAACGCCGCATTGATGCAGCGTTGGGGGACTTGTTAGGGGTATGCGCAGTTGCCTACATGAATGATATCCTAGTGTATTCCCCTGATCAGGAGTCCCATGAAGTACACCTTCAGCAAGTGGTGGAGCGTTTAAGGGCAGCCAGCCTTACGCTGAAGATAAGAAAGTATGAATTCTATTAATTTCCAGGTCACTTTTCTGGGCAACGTCGTGTTTGACCAAAGTTACATGATAAATCTAGACAAGGAGAAGCTATTTGTAAGTGGCCCACCCCACCTCGGTTAAGGAATTGAGGAGCTTTTTGGGGATGTTTACGTTCCTCAAGAAGTTCACACCCAATCTTTCTGAGGTGGCAGCTCCCTTATACAAGGATAGCGGTTCCAAGGTGCTTCAGTGGTCCCCCATTTTAGAGGATGCTTTCCAAGCATTGAAGTGAACTCTGTTGTCCACATCTGTCCTTCGCCATGTCAACCCTTCAAAGGAGTTCATTATGTCTACTGATGCCTCCAACTTCGCCATATTGGCCACCTTGTTACAAGTATGCGAAGATGGGATAGAGCATCCGGTGGTATATTTTTCTAGAAAATTTCTCTGCCTGAGTTGAATCATGCCATTTACAACAAGGAGTTACTACTAGTGGTGGAGGCGCTGACATATTGGCGTTCCCACTTGCATGGCTCATCCCAACCTTTCTGGGTACGTACAGACCACTGTGCCTTGCTGTACTACCGCGCTCTTCATGCCCTAATCCCACGGAAGACCCGGTGGCATGAGACCCTGGCATAATTTGCATTCACGTATAAGTTCACTAAGTGCAAGGATAATGGTTTGGCGGATACTTTGAGCCGCAACCCAGCTTTAGCATCTGATCTCAAGGAGGTAGAATTTCACAACACACAGGTGATAATTCCTCCAAGTAAACTTCTGACGCAACTGCCCTCTCCCCTGGCCAACGGGCCAGCACTTGCACCTCTGGAAAACGCGGAGGAATACATTATGTTTAGGAAGGTAGTCCTTTCTCAGCCACTAGCAGCCAAATATACTATGTTACTTGCTAGTGCGAGTTAAATCAAGAGGATTTCACTAGGGGCTATCACGTGAAGGATGAGATGGTGTAGTTTCAGGGGCTCCTATGGGTTCCTGCTGGCCCACTTCGCCTGGAAATCATCCTGGACCATCATGATGGACTCACCATTGGTCATCCTGGGAAAGCAAAGACGTTGGAGTTAATATGACGCACATACAATTGGAAAGGCTTACCCACTCAGGTGGGCAGGTATTGTAAGGATTGTTTGATATGCAACAAATTGAAGCCAAAATAGTCAACCTTTAGTGGGGTTGTCAGTACCAGTTAAAAAGCTGAAGGGCCCTTGACTTCCACATCAGTGGAAATCATTGTGGAATTACCTGTTTCTGATGGCTATGATGCCATCGTGGTAGTGGTGGACCGTTTTACAAAGTCGCCCATTTTATTCCTTGAAGAACTACAGTTACTGCGGCTGAGATGGACAGAATCTTCGTCACGCATGCGTTTGCGCTCCATGGGGTTCCCAAGAGATTATCAGTGACTGGGGACCCCAATTTACCTCCGTCTTTTGGAAAGAGTTGTTTAAGACTCTTCAGATTCGCCCCTGACGTTATACTACCTATCTCCCTCAATCAGATGGGCAGACTGAACAAGTGAACCAGTGCTTAGAGCATTTCCTGCGGTGTTACACTGCTGTGGATCATTCAGATTGGGTTCCTCACCTTCCTATGGCCCAGTTTAGCTACAACAACACTTTGAATATACTTTCGGTTGTTCCCCATTTTTCGCCAACCATGGCTTTAACCCCGCCCTTTAACATGGAGCCCAGTTGTGAGTCTAAAGATGAAGCGGTGGTGGACTTTGCAATGACTATCAAGAAGGTCCATCAGGGGGTGTCCACAAGTCTGGAGGCGGCAATGCAAGTATATAAGGAGAACGCTGATGGGAAGTGCCAAGTGGGTCCTGCATACAAGGAAGAGGATCTCGTGATGCTTGATGCCCATAACATCCCTATCAAGCAGCCATGCAAGAAGCTGGGACCAAAGAGGATTGGCCCTTACCGCGTTGTTAAAAAGGTAGGCCATGCCTCCTACCAGCTAGATCTTCCCCCTTCATTTAAGATCTTCTCTATGTTTGATGAGAGCAAACTGAAGTTGTTCGAGGGTTCCCCACCAGAGACTCCTGAGGCCTGTCTCGTAGATGGGGCTTCAGAATGGGTGGTGAATGAAATAGTTGCCTCCCGCCGCGTTAAAAGAAGACTGGAGTACCTGGTATCCTGGAAGGGCTTTGACGCTGCAGAGAACAGTTGGGTTCCAGCATGCAACTGTGTGCATACCCAAGATTTGAAATAAGCCTTCCACAATCATTTCCCCCAGGCTGCTGGTTCTCAACCCAGACCCGACCGTTGCCACCATAAATTTGGCCCCTGCCCACAAGAACTTTTTCCTTGTGAAAGCCCCTGGAGGGGAGGTTGAGCCCTGTTGGGAGTAGAGGGTAATGTCATGGTCACATGACATCATATTGAGGATCAACCCCAAGGATAAGGATGGGCGCCAGGAGGCCCATAAGGTAAAGTTACAACCATCCCTGACCTTAGGCATACTCTAGACCAATTCTGGGTACGGGCAAAATATAAACCAGGTTGGTACTAGTGGAGTAACAAATTCCCAGTTTTTACTACAGCCCAGGCGTTATAACGGACGGTCTACATAATGGACGCAGATGGTTCAGTTCAGTTTGTTGAGAAATGGGGTTTCAAAACCCGTTGTACTTACAAAATCACACGTTCAGGTAGACTCCAACTTCAATTGATTACAGAGTGAAGTTGATTTAGCATGTTCTACCAATCTGGATGATAGCATGTGCCTATTGGTGGGTTGGTGCTCGGGTCACTTATGCAAACCCCTTATTCCCCCGTCAATGTTTAAAAAGATTTTTCTGACAAGCATTCCTTGTTGGTTGACTTTCTCAATAAACACTTTCCCCGTTTTACCATTTTATCCATAATTTTTCTAATGACCCTATGCGCGAACTTCTTTGAGGAGGTCTTGCGCTCTATTAACCTTGCCATTTTGGACACAAATAAAACTATCCCCTAGTGCACCGTTGGTTCGCCCAGGTTCCCTCCAACCTGGGACGCTTAACCCCTTCCTCTTTGTGCACCGCATCGTTTTTAGTGTTAATGATTATGTATATTGCACTTATTTGCTTTAGTTATTAATGCTCTAGCACCCTCTTCTGGGCGCTAGTAGCTTTAGTACTGATGGCTAGTTTCCATGTGTTGGCTCTGTGCAATGAGCACTACCACGCTGAAAATAGGAGAGTTTTAGACACTCTCCTTACATTAACCGCTCCTGGATGGTATTAACTCAGAAATCAAACTGAGCCAGCTCCACATGCTAATGGGCTTGACGCTGACTCATCTTTCTTGCTCTCAGTAATATTCCAGTGCCCAATAATCTGTACATACTATTAAAGGATGACGAGCATACAACAGGTAGTGCTGCCACTCCTGCAGCACCGCAACCATCACCAGAAGCTCCTTGTCATATATTGGGTAATTCGTTTCTGCAGGAATCATTTTCTGACTAATATAACACACCAGGTGCTCTACCCCATATTCCCCTTTCTGAAGGGTACTGCTCCCACGGCAAAATTTGAGGCATCTGTCTCAACCACTTAAGGTTTTCCCAGATTATGATGGGCAAGGACTTGTGCCAACATGAGCTTTTCTTTTAGTAAGTTGAATGCTCGCTCCTCTTCCTCCCCATCATACAAATGGTATGTTCCGCATTTAACGCATCTGTGGCAAGAGTAACTTTGATAGGCTTTTGATGAACGTCCGGAGGAAATTACTATTCCTGGAAAACTTTGTACCACCATTTGATCCAGTGGTGCCTTCCATGCGTGCACCACCTGAATTTTATCTGGGCATACCCCAAGCCTTTCCCAAATATCACATTCTTTAGGAACTTGATCAACGCTTAATTAAACTCACACTTTGAAAGTTTCAACCATAGCTCTGCCCCAGCTAACGCCTCTAGGACCTCCCACACATCCCGTACATGAGCCTCCTTGGAATGTAAAAATACCAGGATGTCATCCATATATGTTGTTATAAATTCAGATGGTAACGTTAGGATCCATCATGCTGTTCATATATGTCAAACCCACTGAGCAACAGACAGACAATGCGGGGTTTGTCTTTCCTCTGGACACACTTGAAAAATACTTAAAATATAGGAGCAATTTCCCCAATTAATTATTTATTAAATTTAGTAAATACATCGACCTTTTCGCTGTCCCATTTCTTCTCTACTATTAACAACCTACCTCTCTCAATCGCCCATCTCGCTTATATATAACAGCTTCAGGTGATACAGCTCTCATGGCTTGGACTATATATATTCCGCTGATTCTCCTCAAATTTGGCTTGTTATTCTCTAATCCTCTGTCGCCCTAATTGTAGCTGATTTACTTCGTATTTGTCAAATGTTGACATTGCCTTATATAGAGACGATCCAATAAAAACCCATTATATCCAATATCGCCTTGTCTGTTGGCACTCAAATAACTGTAACTAATATAATTTTTGGCGGATTCCACCATAGCTGTCCCACAATCTAATGTCCAGTCATCGGAATCACGACATTACCCCCTCCTTCACTGGATGATAAGGTCCTTTGTTTGTAAGGTCAGAGGAACTTTGCGTGTACTCAGTTAATGATCTGACCACTTGCATGATCATTGATGGTATATGCATCAACTCCAGTCTTATCTATAACTTCAAACGGATAATCCAAATACTGGACAGCTTGTGTTTCTGCCCATATCCATGTTGATCATGGAAGAGAACCATATTGCCTTCCTTGAATGGCGCCAGCCCACTATGATGTGCCTGATCAGCGGCCTGATTCCTGATCTTCTTGGCTAAGCTGAAGGAATATGCTTCAGTTTTCAGTTTAATCAGAATGTTCGCGAGGTTAGTCATGTAGCGGTGGGGTTCCAGTCCACTGATGTTTTCTACATACAAATAAAGTAATGCCAGAAGAGCCAGGTGTCAGCCATATAGTAGTTGGAAGGGACTCTTCCCCATGGCGGAATGGTAACTAATGTTATAGGCAAACATGGCAGTGGAAAGGAGAGAGCTCCAATTGGAAGTTCAATCCATTAAATAATTTTTGTAGCATGTTCACCAGAGTTCCATTCACCCGTTCATCCATTCCGTTGGATTTGGGGTGATATGGGGTCGTCTGAAACCCGCGGATTCCCATAAGCTCATTCAGTTTGGGTAGGATGTGCGAGGTGAAGTTGGTTCCGTTGTCAGTGAGAATAAATTGAGGGCAGACATGTCACTGAGTAATGAATTCCATCACAAACCTGGCCGCAGTAACTGCCCCAAGTCTCATATCACCCTCGCTTTAACCACTGGGTCAAGTGTTCAATAGCCACAAGAATGTACTTACATTGATTGGCTCCTGTTGGCAAGGGGCCAATGACATCAAGGGAAACCGTATGCCAAGCGAAATGTGGTTTCACTAACTGATATGACATCATACAGCGAAATATCTTTTCCACTTGGCACTGATGGCAACAGGAAATAGTTTCAAGAACATCAAAGCTCATACTTTCCCAATAGTATGAGGCATAACAACTCCATAGTCTTAAGCACTCCACCATGCCTGACTGCCTTATGTGCGCTCATAATGATTCCTAGTCATGCTGTGGACGTGAAAAATTCACTGTAGAATCGCCAATCTGCTTTTACAGTTCCCTATTCTGTTGGAAAGTATTTATTTGCATCTCATCTAACACTTTGATCACTTGGGCGGTTTGTCATCATATTTCCACTGAGCATCTTATTGTACATCATGTTGCTGAGGTCTGCTGTCACTGCAATAGTCGGTAATCAAGATAAACAGTCAGCGTTCTGATGCTTTACTCCTGGCTGATGGAGAATCTCAAAATCATAAGCCTGCAACTTAAGAGCCCATTGAGCCAAATGGCCTTCAGGTTCTTTGAGGTTCTGCAACCAACGTAATGACGTGTGATCTTTTTGACTTTAAACTTTACTTCATGCAGATAGACTCTGAATTGCTTATATGTGTAGATCACTGCTAAAACTCCCGCTCAGTCACAGTATAATTGTGTTTGTGACAGTTCAGACTTTGACTATATTATGCTACCGGATGTTCCTCTCACTCATCATCTTTCTGAGAAAGTAAAGCCCCAACCGCAGAGAGGGACACATCTATCTAAACGATAAACTCCAGATAGAAGTTCAGATATTGTAACACTGGTGCGCTGATTAACGCTG
>JAKSZP010002851.1:0-136699 GCA_022478985.1 Massospora cicadina | reverse complement strand
ACCTCAAATGACTGAACTGAGGTTCAGCTACGTTTCTGATGGTTGGCATGATGGCATTTGGCCTGCTGAGTGATGGGAATACCCCAAGGCCACCCCACATAGGGGTGGGTCCATTTTGTTGGAAATGGGTTAAGGATGCCCAACCCGCCCGCGCTTGGTTTCTGGACCGTTCGTTTGGTCAGTGGCATCACATCAGCCACAACGCCCAAATTGCCAACTGGGGGCTTTGAACCCTTGTTGATGATGCCCAATGTTATAGCCTGTTTGTTAAGGATGATCCCCGATGACTTTGGTAGGAAGGTGCTTTGTTTGATTGGCATATTGATCAAATTGGAGCCATTGGGCGTTCTGGCCAATACCTCAGTCTTCATGCCTTTCCGGACATTTGAGATTTGGGCATCAGCCAGATTGCCACTTGAATTAGATCTGACCAAAACAATTTGACAATATTGGCGCAGATTTCACTAATTCCCCACAACAGTTCTGCTGAGGTAAGTGTGGGTACTGGGGTTGGGATCCAAAGTGGAAGGGCTGTTACCCATTGCTTGTCTACTATGTGAGCGAGATTGCCCTGAGTGACAAGAGGTACCACCATCCTCTTTGGTGTCTTTTTACTTGGGAACGGGAAGATGGCCTAATTAACAGACAGGGGACATTCCCCGGGACTTACACACCTCCTGACACTTCTCAAATTTTATGCATCAACTCCAGGGTAATGTGCAGAGAAGGAAAAGGCGTTCTCTAGGGGATATGACATCACCCAACTCTCATCTAAAGCATGGGCCAAATCACTCAGGGTGACAAGATGGACAGCTACCAACATTTGCCACTTGATTTGAAATGGAAATTATTCCCAATTAAATCACAGGGTTACTCACCAAGGCTTACATTACCCTTTCCTTTTTGAACGGGGGAGCACCACCGCTGGGAAAATGGGTGATCACAAATTTTTTTCGAACTTTGGATAGCTTTATTACCAAGATGGAGCAACCTTCTTTGGAGGGTGAGGAGCATCCTGGTGTGTGATATGAAAGGCCTCCACCAACTAAGTGAAAATTGGCACAATTACTGGAACTAACCTAGCTGATTCTCATAGAAGGAAATCTCTTCCAAGCAACCAAGTACAGCACTGAGAGGCACAATCATTGAGATTCCAGAATAGCATCCACCTCCACTTCTTACAAAGCCCTCATTTATGACTAGTTTTGTTATGGTGGGTTCCTGTTGGAATTTTTAATCATATTATTCTTTTCATTTATGTTCCAATACTAGTGGTTTAATTGAAGATAATCCCAGATATGATTTATTAATGTCAATGTCTTGTAGGCTTTTGTGGAGGAAGCTTCACCATAAAGTAAACAAGATGGGTTGACCTTGGGACAAATCTACCATGCCGAGTTTTTAATTAGCCTGCTCTGGTTTTGACCCTGTTTCAATCAAAATCTGACTCAGAATGGAGAAGGAGCCCCCCACTATGCTGTCTACTCCTCAGGAAGCTCCATCATAGCATTAAATAATAAGGGTCTATGTAAATGATTTTTAGGCTCCCCAAGAGGGAGCTACAAGTTAGCATGTATTTTTTAAATTTAATGATTAAACTTCCTTTGGTTATTGGAAATGACCCCTGATAGTTTAGTTTAATTTATCAGCTTGAGGGCACAATTGAATATCCTGGGAGATTGAATTTGGGAAGTTCTACCCAATAGCATGCCAAAGCTGAAGATTGATGGATAAAAGCTATTCTCTGGTGATTGATGTCAATAATTTTTATAGGAGGGCATTAGGATGCCAGGACACCATATATATATTTATATTATTTCCTAATGAATTTATCTCGTTCTTAGTTGTGTTAGAACTTACTAGTACTTGATTTTATTATTATATGACGAAAATGCTTAAAAAACTATAGTGGACAATGGTCAAGTTTTAGCTGATTCTTTACTGGATCAGATTTGTGCTTCCTATCATAATACATAAAGTTGTCTTAATTAAGAATAAACCCTTGTAACCATCTAGTACTAAAAAAAAGAATAAACCCTTGTAAACCTGACAGTGCCCAATTTCAAAAAAGTGGAGCTCACTACAGGGTGATCCTGGACTGACGATGTTAATAAGTTATTGAGTCAATAGAATGAGCGGTGAAAAAAGAGTGAATGTAAGGAGAGTGTCTATAACTCTCCTGTTTCCAGCGTGGTGGTGCTTTGTGCACAGAGCCAATGCATGAAAACTAGTCATTAGTACTAAAGCTACTAGTGCCCAGCAGAGGGTACTCAAACACTAATAACTAAAACCAAAAAGTGCGATCAGGAACCATCCAAAAAAGATGCGGTGCACAAGGAGAGAAGGGGTAAACGGCCCAGGTTGGAGGGTACCTGGGCGACCATACGGTGCACATGGGGAAAATTTGATTGTGTTCAAAATAGATTGGTCAATGAGGCGCGAGACCTCTGCGAAGGGGTCTGCATAGAGTATTGTACAAAATAACATTTTTTAATAAATTGGGAAAAATGGGTGGAATCTTTTATTTGGGAAGTGGACCAACAAGGAATGTTGGTTGGGGAAAACACATTTAAGCATTGACGGGTGAATATGGGGCTTGTGGGATTGGGCCCAAGCACTGACCCACCAATAAGCACACACTACCATCCCAATTGGTAGAATACGCTGAAACTGACTTCACTTGTGTTATCAATTGAAGTTGGATTTGACCCAAATGTGCGATTGTGTAAACAGAATGGGTTTCAAGACCCCGTTCCTCAACTAACTGAACTGAACCGTTTGCATTTGTTACATAAACCTTTCGTTTCAATGCCTGTGCTGAAGTATGGGGCTGGGCATTTGGCTCTCCACTAGTACCAACCTGGGCATATTTTGCCCATACCCAATGTTGGTCTAGGGTATGCCTCAGGTCAGGGAGGCCCTGTAACTTACCTTTTGGGCCTCCTGGCGCCCAGCCTTATCTTTGGGGTTGGTACCCACTATGATGTCATGTGACCATGACAGTGAAGGGAAAAGTGGCAAAGTTGATCCTGAAGAGTGCAGAACTCCTGAAGTTGCAGACTTAATATTTTGGTTTTTTTCTGCTGCAAAAATATTTTAGTCAATTCACTATCTCATTAAGCAGCATAAAGAGGTTAAAGAAGAAGTCGCAAAGCTACAACTGATATCCAGTGACATTAAGACTCACAACCAAGCTGAGGTTAAGGGAATTTGGACCAAGTTATAAAGACTTAAGGTTATGGCCTTAGACTCCATATCCTATAATCAAGGAGAGGCCTTTATGGGCTGAATTGCCATAATGGAGGGTATTATGATGAAGCAGGTTTGGACATGATCAAGGCAAAGATATAAGTAACACTGTTAGTAAACCTCAGACAATAATACTGAATGTCAAAAAATTGGTATGACTAGATGATAAGCCATATGTTTACAGACAGTATTTCAAGTGTCAAAGTGAGCCTCAAGAGGGGGTAGTAATTTATGTCAACTCAAAGATAGTCAATAGAGGCGGTAATAGTTTGGCAAATAGAGTCAATTCCACTGAAACCTCAATGATGGGACAAAGCCCCTAAAATTGTAGTGTATAGAGAGTTACCAAGCTGACGGCTCAGAATCTACTGATAATATTGAGGTCTAAGAGCTAAATGAGTAAATGAAAATAAAAGGTCTTTTAGAATAAAGGAGGAAAACAAAAGGTTTAGCGGAAGCAGTCCATTATTTTATATGTAATCTAATTGGTTCCCTTGGGACAATAGCTCCTTATTTATTACTTTATTGTTGTTTGTCAAGTATTAGCGATCCTCATATTGTCCAACCGTTGCTCAGTGGTTTTAAACCTGTACAATCAGCTTAGCGTATTCAATCCATACTGCCAAAAGTTAACACTGACAAACTCCGCCAGCTTACTAAAGAATTTTGAGAAAATACAGTGGAAATACCAGAAGTTGAAGGCTTGGAAATACAGCCATAAGAATTGGGAAAATAGCCATCACCAACCGTTTATCCAAGTTAGAAGGGGACACCAGCCGCTGTCAAGAGGATCTCAGAAATAAATTTGTTTTATTCAGAAAAAGTTTCTCATCTGGGATGCTAGTTCCAAGAATCTAGTTTCAGAACTCTATTAGAGGCTCCTGGAACCAAGGCAGCCTACCCAGTATGGCGCGCTCTCTCTTCATTTCAAACCACCATCCAGTGGCCAAAAATTTGCAGTGTTCTCACTAAGACCAAATATCTCCAGTGAAACTCTGAAACTGCTGGAGTTTCAGAGGGCCATTATTAACGCGTTCTTTAAGTTGTTTGGGATTGCATGGTGGGGTGTGGGGATTGCCAAAATGCGGATACTATGGTTAACTGCATCAACATGGTGAGCCAGAATCTCATTCTACCCCAATTAGCCACCAGCGAATGAACTTATTAAGAAGCAAAAGTTGCAATCCTGGGGGGAGTTTGGCAGTCTGGAACACGTCACCAACCAAAACAAGAGTCCTTAAGCATTCAGTTCCATAATGATGAGTCCATCAAAGCCTTTATTGACTAATTATATCAGAAGGCCCAGATACTTGCTGAGGTGAAACCAATGACAAGTTTTGACGCTCAGATTGCAATGAAGTTAGTGCTATGAGGACATAAAGAGCTGAATAAGGTCATGATCTCTCTTGAACACAGATACAAAGACAACTCAGATATTACATTTTTTCAAATTTGTGGGACCATCTTTGATGCCCCCAACAAGAGCTATTGCAATGCTGATACTGTCAATATGGGTTATGAGGGGAAATTCATGATAAAGATTGAGCGGTTGCAAGCCTCAAAGCTTGAGGTAATATACTCAAAAAACTCTGAAAAAGCAACATCGGAAATCAGTCATCTGTTACAAGTGAGGGAAATATGGCCATATTTTGCAGTTCTGTCGCACTAAACCAGACAAAATTAATATGGTTGTACCTGTTGATGAGTAGATATCCCAAACAGATAAAATCAAACAGAGTAGACATGGAACATTCTATCTCCACCAAAACTCATGTTCCCCTTGACCAAGTTTTTGCAGTAACACGCTCACAAACAAAGGCTGATGAGCCAAAAATGGATAAAAAGTGATGAAAACATATTTGAACAAGCCTCAAGCTCCAACAGCACAAATGGAGGCTGATAGTACTTTTAATGATGTAAACATTTGGATCCTCATGACTACCATCCAGGAGCAATTTCACAGAGTAGCTGAACAGCTTTCCCAATCCTTCAATTAAGCAAATGCAACCATTTTTCAAGTAAACAATTTTTTTCTATTTTGATTGCACTTACGCTGATATTTGGTTTTTGAGTTTAGGTTTGAGCCATCATCAATATTGAGCTCTAACTAATATTGTATCTACAAAAATTAGTGAATAATATAAGGCTTTCTCCTGAATCAAGTTATAAAAAGTATCAAAGAACAGTGATCATACATACTGTCATGGTTAAATGACTTAATAGTAGGTACCACCCCAATGATAAGGCTGAGCAGCAGGAGGCCCAGAAGGTGAGACTTCAGGCCCTCCCTGACCTCAAGCACACATTAGACCAACGCTGGGTAAAAGCTAAATATGCCTAGGTTGGTACTAGTGAGGTGCATAACGCCCAGCCCCTTGTATTGGCCCAGGCGTTAAAACGGAAGAGCTATATAATGTATGAAGACAGTCCAATTTGGTTGATTGGGGAACGGGGGTTTGAAGCCCATTCCATTTATGAAATTATGCGTTCAGGTCAGGTAAAACTTCAATCAATTTATCAAGTGAAGACAGTTTCAGTGTATTCTACAAATTCAGATGGGATCGTTTGTCTATTGGTGAATCAGTTCTTGGGTCCACTTTGGCTGACCCTGAATTACCACAACAATGTTTAAATATGGTTTTTGTGACCAACATTCCATGTTGGTCGACTTTTCACAATAAGCTTTCCCGTTTTTTTGACATTTTATTTATGGTTCCTTGGGAGAATATGGGTGCATACCTCTTTGAGGAGGTCTCCAACTACGTTGGCCACTACATTCTATCACAAATAACAAAAGTTTTGGGTGCACCTTTGGGACGCTCAGGTCCACTCCAGATCGAGGCACCCAAGCCTCCTAGCATCAATTTACATTTGATTATGGACTCCCCCTTCGGGTCCACACAAGTTTTGTTGTTTCTCGCTTACCTGATATTGTATACCGCGCTTTACACCCTTGTCTTGGGTCCCTTCTGTACTGGCACCATTCGTGGTACCTTGTTTCCCATTCTTTTTAATGTATAGTTCCCTATCAGTGTGGGTTTGCATCCCACACCACCTTGCTGGGAACGGGAGAGTTACAGATACTCTTGTGACACATACCACTATTTTTCAGGGTGCATATAGCATCTTGCCTTAATGATTTAGTTTTCTTCTTATCACTGCATCGGCCATAGTTTTTGTCATTATGGCGGCAGATAAAGTTTAGACTGGCCTGCCAGTCTGGATGCCTGAACACCCAGAAGGCAAGCCCAAATACCAGGGGTGCTGCTACCTGAATGACATTAAATTTTGTAGTGAAAAAATTCACCAGTAGACTCCAAAAGGTTTTAATTGTGAGAAACAACCCTGCAATGAACCAGGCTGCCATGGCCTCAGGGCCCGTGGGTTTAGGTGCTGTGAAAAGTGAGATCAGAATGGAAGGTTTAATTTTCATCATAGGGAAAGTAATCAAATTTGGGTACGGAATTTTATTGAATTTTTAAAATTAAAAAATAAGCCATTAATTATCTCAGTGTTAAAAGAGTGTCTGTAACTCTCCAAAACCCAGCGTGGTGGCGCTTGGCGCACAGGACCAATGCAAGGGAACTAGTAATCGTCGTTATAATAAAAAAAGCCCAGCAGAGGGTGCTTGAGCTAAAGAGGCTTATGGCGAGAGTGTTGAGCATGGTAAGAGTAATGATGAGTCGGATCATCTGCCAAACGTGGCCATGACCCAGAGGGCTGTTACTAGCCAAGTTTGGTACAGTGGTATAGTGCACTGGTGCCAGGTTTTGAGGGAACCTGGTAGGACCAGCGGTGTACTTGAAGCTTTGATAATTTCAAATGAATAAATCAGCTCACATGTCACAAAACCTCCTCAAAGTGGTCTGCGCACAGGTGCACCCAAGTCAACATAGATAAAACGTAAAAAAATGATAGGATTTATTGGGGAAAATGACCAACGAGAAACGTTGGTCTCAAGAAAAGATACTTAAGTTAGCTCAGGAAAATTTTGGATTGATGGAAGTGGTCCCAAGTACTGGTGCACCAATAGGCACACGCTTTCATCCAAAAGGGTCACATACTTCAAAATCAATTTTACTCTATTAATCAACTGAAGTTGAATCTGGCCAGAGCTCATAATTTTGTAAATGGAAAGGGTTTTTAAACTCCCATTCTCCGATTAACCAAATTTTCCTATTCTCATTTAACTACAAAACTAATTCGTTTTAACCCTAGGGCCAAAACAGAGGGCTGGGCTTTAGGCACATCACTTGTATCAACCTGGGCGTACCTCGCCTGTACACAGCGTTGATCAAAGGTTTGTTTGAGATCAGGAAGGGCCTGAAGTTTCACCTTCTGGATCTCCTGCCGCCCAGCCTTGTCCCTGCTGTTGGTCCCCTCTATAAGGTCATGTAAACATGACACTCAGTGTTTTATGACTTCTTAAATAGACGAATGACTTGAGGGATAAGTTTGATAAGCTCAGGATTGGGGCTTATGAGATTTGCCTAACCTGACGAACTTTAAGTGAGGGGGAAAACAAAGTATTTAGAACTGACTTCAAAATTGTTGGTGATGGGCTGAGTCGCTGTCAATTCATCCATGGATATCCAAATTGCCTATTTTTCTTCAGTTTTGATGACTAGAGAAACAGCATCTCACCTGACAGGTAGTGTGAACCTCCCAAGGCTATCTCACATAAGGGCAGTGCCATGAGATCAGGAATGGGTTCAGGACATCTAACCCACCCTCACCCAGTCGCTCTAGGGTCTGTTGGACGAAACTAGAATTATTGGATAGGGGTTGCAATACTGATGAGGAGTGTTTTGAACTCGCATTAGAATTTTCCACAGGGCCAATGCCATTGGTGAGTTCCTTTGATGATTTGACATTAGAAGAATTCTTCATAGAGTGTACATGTCCGTTGGGCTTTGTTCTCAATATGTCTGGGGCAGGTTTCAATCCTACAGCAACATTTTCCAATGGCCCAATGTCATTGGCGAGTTTTGCTGAGGATTTGACACTAGAGCTTGAATACCAAAAGTGGATGCCCATTGGGCTTTGTTGCTTGATTTTGCAATTGTCAACTATTAACATTGAAGATTAACCTCTGTTAATTGTACTCAGTCACTTTACCCCAATAGGGTGCTAATTAATTTCCAATTTGCTACATATTCCCTTAATTCTCCCCATTAATTCTTAAGAGGTAAGAACTGAAGTTGGGGGAGGAATCCTTAAAGGGTATGCCATTATCCATCACTCATCCATCATATGAGCGAGATTATCCTGGGTGATGAGAGGAGCCGCCCACCTTCTTGGCCCCAACTTGGATGGGAATGGGGACACCCCCAATCCAGATAGAAAGGGCGCTCCTCAAGACTTACATTACCCTTCCCTTTTGCCAAAGGGGGGAGGGGCACCTCCACTGGGGAATTGAGCAAGGGCCATATTTCTATGGGCCTTGGGCAACTTATTTGTCATTAGCATAGTAATCTTGGGGAGAGGACGGGGAGCATCTGGGTGGATGGCATGGAAAGCCGCAATGAGCTCTAAGCAGTTAGTGCAGTCCCATGCACCAGCCAGCTATGCTTATAGGTCAGAAGTCCTTTCCACGTGACTAAATACTGGATTGACCTGCATGATCGGAGGGAGGCCTGGATACCCTCAACCTCAACTTCCTCCACACCCTCAATTACAATGGTCTCTGGGTCTTCTGAAATTTTTCCCCTAAAATGGGACAGCTGAGAGACATAGAACACAGGATGTTTCTTCCAGTGGGGTGGCAACTTCAGATGGAAGGCGCCATTCCATAAGACTTTTTCCACCAAATGGGGACCTGAGCATTTACTTGTGAACTTTAATGTGGGCAACTGCATCTGCAAGTGGCACGTGTTGAGAATGACATATGAACTTACAGTTATCTTATGAGCTGGGAGCTGCTTCCAATCTGAAAACCTTTTGTAATTGCTTATGGCCTTAATTAAATGTTCCTAGACTAGTGACAAGGTATCCCAAATATGTTGGGCATGGTCATCAGCAGCTGGTACCTCATGACGAAGCATGGGCCAACCAAAAAAGTTGGATTGTAATACAAGGTTGCTTAATATGGCGAGAAGCCCATAGACGCATTTGTTCCACTATTGTACATAAACTGGGTGAGAGGAAGGTTGTCTGCCCAGGTATCCTGAGCGGCTGAAGCGTAGCACCGCAGGTACTGCTCCAGGATCTGTTTATCTCATTCATTTTGATTATCCAACTGTGGATGGTACGTGGTAGTGCGGCAGGGTGTAATCTTTCAAAATTGCCAAGAGCTTGTTCCAAAACCATGCCATAAATTGTGGCCCGCAGTCACTGACAATTTTCTGTGGGAGGCCAAACATTGAGAAAACATGATGCATGGTTAGGCGGGCAGTCTCTTTGGAAGTAATGGTTGAGGAGCATGGGATAAACAGGGAGAATTTTTTAAAGCAGTCAACAACCACCATACCTGCTGTGAGCCCATTGGAGATGGGTAGCTCAACAATAAACTCCATTGACACCAATGTCCATGTACTCTCTGCCTGCTAAAATGGGCGCAAAAGTCCATTCCTTCCCAACCGGTCAAATTTGGCCCATGCGCAAGTTATACAGTCTTAATACATACTGGGACATCCATTGACAAGCCTTGTTAACATATAAGTATGCTTAACCAAATCAATGAAATTCTTGTTCCCCAGGTGACTGACTGTCAGGAGATCAATATGTGTTTGAATGATTTCAGCTTGGAGGAGAGGAGGGACTCTAACCCACAGCGCAAACTGGATAATTCCCTCAGTTAAAGAATACAAGGAATGCTAAAATGCAGGAAAGGGCAACCGCTCCATAAGGTCCATCCCTTCTGCACATGCCAACTGCGCAGCTAAGACCCATGACACCAAAGGTGCATCTGGAGCTAAGTCAGCTGACAAAACCATGGGAGGTATAATGGACAGGATTTGAGTGGTAAAACAGCCGTAATGAGGTCTGTTTAATCTAAATCCATTGGGCAAAGTGCAGGATTGCAACTGAGAAAATTGGGAAGGACATTTATGGCTCCCTTCACAAACTTATTTGAAGTTAAAGCTGCACAAGTACTGGTAGGTTCAGGGCTGACGGTGCGCCAACTTCTTTAGCTTACGGAAATATAGTAGAGCTTGGTGGTCAGTCTGCACAGTTAACTCATAAAAAGCACCAAGTAAGAGATATTACCAGTAGGTCAAGGCCCACGCCACGGCTGCCAACTTCTTGTTGTAGATGGCCAGGATTGCTCAATTATTGAAAACTTGCAGGAATATTTAAGCGATTGAATGTTCCAATCCATTGTTTTCTTGGAGCAAGCTAGCACTTCTGCAGCGGAATACACATTGCATGCTACAATATAAGATTTGAAAGGATCTGTGTGCTTGAGGATTGGTGACAAGACCTCTTTAATAGAATTGAATGCCTGCTGGCACTCAGGCGTCCAGCGGAAAGGTAAGTTCTTCCCTGTAAGCAGATGCAAAGGTGCGACCAACTGTGAGAGTGTGGGAGAGAATTTCTTCAAAAATATAATGGTTCTCAAGAAGCTTTGTAATTGCTTCTGGGTGGTTGAGTTGGCCACTCGCAAATGGCATCCAATTTACTGGGCTGGAAGGCATAACCATCCTTCAAGACAAGATCACCCAAGAAGGTGACTTCATCCCAACAAATTAGCATTTTGATGGCTTAAAAACAAGCCTGATTTATGCAGAACAGCCACTACAGCCTCCATATCCTTTATATGTTGTTTGGGGTAGGAAGAATGTACCAGGATATCATCAATATATGCGACTGCACAGGAGAACCTAAGATCCCCTAATATGCCATTGATCGTTCTCTAGAATGTTGCAGGTGCATTCTTCAGCCCAAAGGGCATCACACGAAATTGGAGTATGCCTCATTTTAACCAGATAGCAGTAAGCCACTCCTTACCTTTCTTCACCCAATTTTGATTAAAGGTATTAACAAGACCAAGTTTTAAAAACACATGTGACGTGGAAATTTCCTGGCCAATGGTCTGCTCCAAAGGAAGTGGGTAGGGGTTGTGAACTGTTATCTTATTGAGGTGCCCATAATATACGTAGGGACAAAGTGACCCAACTGCTTTTTTGGCAAAGACAATGGTGTTGCAACTGGATATTTCTCCTCGAACAACCAAGCCTTCTTGAGCATGTCATCAAACCATGCATTGAGGGCCACATCCTCCTCAGCTATATGTGGGTACAGTGGATAATTGATATTCATCACTTGCACTGTTGTCTAAAAATTTAAAATGAATTCCGTATGAGGGGGAAGGCTGTTATCCCTTTCAGAGTCAAAGATGCTCTGATATCCCATCAACGCAGTGGAAAAATCTGGCGGAAGGCCCACGGGGGAAATAAGGGTTGTAATAGAACCTAGACCACAAGCTTTTGTGAGGGTGTCCAGCAATGGAAACTCTCCCTTCACTTAATTTTTAGAGAAGGACAGCATGTTCATCTCCATGTTGAATCTCACATGCTGCTGATGCCACCAATCCACACCCAAAATCACTAGGAACACAAGGGTGGGCATTGCAGAGAAGCGATCACAAAAACTTATTGGTGGACTGAGAATGGCATTGGGCGCCATACTCTGAAGTAGGGTTATGCAGCTGAAAATGCAACCAACACCGATGGCCCCACATCCAAGTCTAGATTGAGCTTCTGGGCCAAATCCATACGCATGAAGTTATCCGATGCTCCTGTATTGACCAAGGCCTCAAAAGACACCTGGTGTGCTCCATTACTAATTTTTATAGATAATGATAAGTAGGCGGAATTTTTTTCTTTGGCAGATAGGGTCATGTATATTGTAAATGAAAATATTGCAACTAAAACATAGGAAATAACAAGGTTTACAATATAAGCAGAACTGGTATGACAAAGAGATTGAATAATTTTCTCTCCAGGTTGGACCACTGAAAATTTATAATCTGTTGTGCTAGAATAAACTTACGTGGGCGTGGGGAAGCATCAGCTTTTAGAATCAATATGGATACTGATTTAGAGCTGGTATCAGAAACCACGGCCTCATGGCAGCTTCAAGCATAAAGATTCCATTTTGAGGGTGGAATGAGCGAAAAGTTAAAGGCACTGGGGCATTGCAGCCATAGCAAACCTCTTTCACAACCTTTGGGAGTAGCATACAAAATCAGTGTTAGCCATAATACAACAGAAGTTAGGATACCTTGTACATTCATCTGGTAGAAAACGACCACTGCTGTGCCCCTATTGATGAAAAGGGTGGAAATGGTGGAAAACAATGGATGTTTGATTATGCCATGATGGCGGCAGACAAAGTTTAGACTAACCTGCCGGTCTGGATGCCCAAACACCCAGAATGCAGCCCAAATGCTAGAGGCGCTGCTACCTGAACGAATTAAATAGTGTAGTGAGAAAAATCACTAGTGAATGCCAAAAGGTCGTAATTGTTAGAAATGACCCTGCAATGAACCAGGCTATCATGGTCCCTAGGCCCATGAGTTTAGTTTCTGGGAAAAGTGAGATTGGAATGGGAGGTTTAACTTTCAAATTAGGTAAAAATCTTAGGTATAAAGGTTTATTGAATTTTTAAAGTTAAAAACTACCATTAGATATCTCAGTGTTTTATGACTGCTTAAATAGACAATTGATTTATGGAATAGCTTAGAAAAACTTGGAATTATGGCCTTTGAGATTCTCCTAACCTGATGAAATTCAAGTGAGGTGGAAAGCAAATTATTTATAACTTTTTTGAAATTGTTGGCAGCGGGCTAAGTCGCCTTTAGTTTGTCCACAGATGCCCAAATTGCCAATTTTCTTCAGTTTCAATGACTAGAGTGACAGCGTCTAGTCCAATGGGCAGCATGAACTCCCAAGGCTATCTCACATAAGGACGGTCTCATGAGATTGGGAACAGGTTTAGGACGCATCACCTGCCTGCACCTGGTCGCTCTAAGTTTGTTGGACCAAACTATGATTATTGTATAGGGGTTGCAATACTGCTGAATGGGTTTTAGACTCACGTCAGCTTTTCCCAATAGCCCAATACCATTAGCGATTTCATCCAATAATTTGACAATAGGAACATTCTTCATAGAATGTACATGCCTGTCAGTCTTTTTTCTCAATATGTCTGGGACAGGTTTTATATTGTTACATTTTACAATGGCCTAATACCATTAGCAGTTTTGCTATGTATTTGACACTAGAGGCTTTGGTTACCAAAAATGCACGCCCATTGCGCCTTGTTGCTGAGAGTTTGCAGATGTCAACTATTAATGTAGAAGATTCACCACTGTTAATCATACTTGACCCCTTTGTCCAAAGTGGGTGCTGATTAATCGCCAACATGTTACATATTCCCTTCATTCGCCTCATTAATTCCTCAGATTTAAGAACTGGGTGAGGACGAAATTTTCAAAAGGGTATGCCATCACATACCACTCATCCACCACATGAGCAAGATCGCCTTGGGTGATGAGGGGTGTTTCCAGCCTTCTTGGCCCCTTCTCAGATGGGAAAGGGAGCACCCTCAATCCAAATGGAGAGGGCGCTTGTCATATTCTGGTGGTTGACCCAAAAATAAATCCTTTAACAACCAACAGATCAGGTTGATTATCCTCCTATATCTCAATCTAATACTCTAATTCTTAATTAAAAGTCATTTGCTTTTATATGGATTGGGCCAATTATCTCAAAATCAATAAAATTTACTTATATCTATCAAAAGCTTTTGATTAATATCCTCACACATTCAGGCCAATTATACATGCAACAAAACTTGGCAATTGGTCCTGAATAATTTAACAATATCAAATATTCAGCGTAAGAACGCATTTTAGGTAATAACCCAATGATAACGTCTAAAAATCCAATAAACAAATAGACATAGTAAAATTTTATAATCAATCTCCTGCATTATGGAGAAATTCGTATGTTGATTCTCATAATAAGCACAATAGCACTTTCACATGGACCACCTGAATGTGAGTACCTAGTGCTATTGAGATAGGCTTGCTGACACCCCAATTAGGGGGTGCGTCGTTTACTTCAATCATTACCACAATTTCACAGAAGATGGATTTCATCAGCAGTATGATAAAACTCAAAAAATAAGAGGATTCTAGGACAATTTTTTTGTTCTTATTTTATTTTTGTCCCTGAAATCCTCCCAAATATGAGAGAATTTTGCCACCAATGAACTTAAGAAAAGGTTTCAGTTGTAGGCTGAGCTGAGTGGCAAAATAGCTGTTGAAATTTTGTGCTGGAATGTGGCCAGGAGATGCCCTAGAGGTATAAATTACCTGAGCCTAGCCAAATTAATAATCATCATTTAATATAGCCTTAATAAAGATATATTTTATTTTACCTATTTACTGTTTTTTATAAGAATCTTTTCTTTGAAGAGTGTTAACAAGGTGAAATTGCTATTTTCAAAGCTTTTACTTTTGTAAGATTTGTTAGAAGTTCCCAAATATGAAGGGAAATTAAGCCCAAATTGTCCAGAAGAATTGGAATAATCTAAATACGCTAGTGAGCTTCCAAACAGTCAAAATACTATAAGACACTGGCAAAATTGAGGATTATTCAGCTGAACTTCAACCTGATTAAGCATGCAGGATAAAATTTACTAAGCGAGAAATACTCAAATTCTAACTAATGGTGCTCACTTAAAATCAGTAGCACTTTCTGAGATGGACTTACACAACCAGTTTCTGGAAGATTTGGCCTGATGATAAAGCAACAACGAGATGGAAACTAGTGCTAAGGAAATCCTGGATTATCTTATTGCCAGCCGCCAAGACTCTGATGTGGGTACCTCCTGCTCCCTGAATCTTATCACTGTGGGGGGAGCTCATGTAGATACAAAAAGCCCAATTGATCTTACATCTGTAAGCGTAAAAGCTATACTGGAAATTCTATATCAGGTTTTAGGATTGGTACTTCATAAATCGATCCCTCCTTTGGCCTGTTCTAATACCTTAAGGATCAGGCGCTCAAGATGGAGATATACATGAAGTACATGATGTAACCATGGAACCTTTTGCCAAACGTCTCACAGACAGAAAAGCAACTAATGATCACTGGTTAACTTTGTACAAACCTCAATTAAGCATACCCAGAGAATCATTGATAGACAATATCTGGAACTCATAAAAATCTACCATGTGCAAGGGGAAGAACAATATTCTCAAAACGCTCTACTGGACAAAATAAATTCCACTTTTACTGAAGTCCAAAAAGCAATTGTGGATAATACAGGACCTGCCGATGAAGCTCATGGGAGATTAAACACACTCAAGGAGTTATTAAATGAAGGAGTCCCAAAGATAGCCACAAAAGTTCTTGCTCACCATGAGCTATCTTGAATGGGTATAAAAATAAATACCCGCTGTTAAAACTGGAAACACATTCTGATTTTCAATTATCTCAGTTAGAATGACTCAACGTAAATGACACTTTGGGCTAAAGAAATCACCTGGACTTAAATTCAAAGCACAATGATTTCATGATCTATTTTGAGCAAAATGGATGTTACAAACAAAATCAGAGACCTTGCAGCAAAAACAACCATTTTAGATAGTGATGGGAATGATGCCTTTATCAAAGAGGAATTTTAAAAATTTTGACGGTTGTGTCATGACTGCAGGCCAGAAACACTAAATTACTCAAGAGAATTGGGAACTTAGAATGCAATTATCAACTGCGAATTTCCAAGTAGACAGTATGACTAAAGATATTAAAAGCAAAACGTCCAATCAAGCTTTATTTAAAGAGTATTATGACAACCTTAAAAAAGAATTTGAATTCCTCAAAAATCAAAGCTGCCAGTGCTCACCCAGACTTGACAAAAGAGAAATGGGAAAGAGTTTTGCACATTTAGCCAAAAAACAATTTAGAAACAACTAAGGGCCAAATTCAAGCATAAGAATCCAGAGTTTGGAGCAATATTATGAAATTGAATCATTGGAAATTGACACCAATGCAGAAACTGGTATTTCAAACATCCATACTATGCCTAGAGTTTGTAATCAACCCTGAAACCAGATACTCCCCAAAGTGAAATAGGAAAAATTTTAAATGATGATACACCAAGACGTTCAAGAAGAAGTACAACTCCTATTCCTGAAACAGAGAGAGATGACTTTAAATCAATAATCTTACTAAAATTTGGTAAGGATTGGAACATTCACTCTTATCTCTCTTTTGCTTTGACATTAAAATTGAAGCCAATTTGAATTTTTTAAAAAACACAAAAATAGCTTCTTGAACGAGCCAAAATTTACCAATGTCAATGCAATCAACGCCTGCTTCCCTGGCTTGGGGTGGTGGTGCACCGCCATCTGGAGTATTTCAGCCACCGCCAAAGTGTTTCTGGGCTGGCTCTTCTTTCCCCTCTAATGCTACCAGGCGTTATGTCCCCTTCAGGACTTGGCCCACCACCTTGCAAGTTCCCAGATGGTGCTCTGGAGCCCTTGGTCCCACAGAGCAATTTGCGTTTTGGCCTCCAGGTTGAATATAGGGAACCTCTTCCCATATGTAAGTGCAGCTATCATTGAGATGGCCACGGCTGTGTTTAAATGTACCAGATTCATTGATTTCCGCCCCTTTAAGGGTATTTCAACCTAAGTTTCCATTCTGAGGCTAAATCAATGGCAGCATCTAAGCTGCTGTTAATCTTTAATAATATTCCCCTCTTATCATTTGCACCTGGCTCCTGGATAATGCCACTTTGGTGGTCCAGTTATCTAGGTTGCCCTCTCACTTTTCCCCAAACGCCTCTGCCATGAGCTCAAGGAGGATTTGCCCATTTATGGCACAGACCCTGTGTTACAATTCATAGTTCCAAATTGAGCAGATCGTTTGGCAGGGCCATGCACCTTTGCAATGATCCGCTCATTCCATCATGACACCCACCTTGCAATTTCCCCTTGCATGGTGATCAGATCCGCCCCTAATCACCCATTTTAGGCACAAGTCAAGAATTGCCACACTATTTACCCTTGTGCTTTGAGCTTGATCACTTAAAGTGCAAGTGTCTTATGGCTTCTGCCTCCTCTGCTTCTGCTGCTCCTCCCTCCAGCATCAGGTCAGTGGCCAGTTTGGCTAAATTTTTCGAATGGGGATCAATCTTCCCACCCCCAAACTTAGAAAATTCTGGCACCGCTTCCAAGGTGGCAGCCAATCAAAATTTAAGATTTTTTAAACATTTAAACAATTCAACCAGATTACAGAATCTTAGTCAATGGCTGAACTAGTTTAAGCTGAGAAGCTGTGGTCAACAGCACATGGACAATCAGCTTCTGCTACTTCCCCAATTCTGGTGGCTGGCCCAGTGCAGGCAGAATCCAATCTATTTGAGGCTCCCGAATGGATTTATGAGGACAAAAGGCAGTACCATGCGAAACTGGATTTTACTTTGGAGGAGTTCTTTATTGACCCTCCCAATTCACGTCCACACCGTTTTTGCCCTCAAAATTGTTTCCTATAAAAAAAATATCAATAAAATGGCAGTTGAGTCAGCAGCTGCCCCTGCCAAATCCTACTTTGCAAGCAACTTCATGGGGCGATGGGGCCCCTTGTTAAGGTTATTCCTATCCCCAATTTTCCTATGATTTTGAGGAAAATGAAAAGTAGAAATTGAGGAGCTTGCTTTTAGTGCGAGCATTGCTTGCATCAAAGCAGCAAAAAACTTCTCTTTTTCGACCCCAATTATCCCAAAACCTGCCAGCGCATCAAGCCATTTATTTGTGTGCATTCTCTCATCACTTTCGCTGAGCATCAATTTGCTTAATACATTGAGGCAAAGGACGCTGACGGCAACATCAATGAAGAAAACACACAACCATACCTCCTTATGCCGCATGTCACTGATGCTCCCACCCTATGCTGTCTGCCATGGTCCACCAGCTAAAGCGAGCGCCAGACAAAAGTTTTCTCAAAGCTTCCTCACCTTCTGATATGGCTTCCTAGGCTGTTAGTTGAGGTGCCATATTAGGATTTTTTTTAATGATCCCTTTGTTTAGCCCATTTGAAAATAAAGATGCGTGGCAGCTCCCTCTTTTTGGGTTGGGAACCACTAGTGCTAAAAAAGGGAAAGTTCACTATTTTCTCAAGCTATTTAGAAAGCAATGCAGGGAGCATCAGACCATGCAAAAGGGTCAGCACTGATAAACTGACTTGATGCCCATAGCTGTGACCTCGTTATGCCCTATCTTGGCGACGATTGGTCCTATATGGATGCCAAAATTGCGGTGACAAAACAGTTTGGAGGATCTGGAAAATTAGAAGCCCAAAAAAGAGAGCTCTATAAAATTGAGTTTAAGCAGACTGAGACTATTAAGCACTTTGTGGACAGATTTTTCATGAGGCACAAGTCTTGTTTGGGTGCAACACGACAGATAAGTTTGACACTAAGATTCCAATGGAACACGCACCCATTCCCTACCATGAATGCACTATGTCATGATACCTGCATTTAATGCAGAATGTAAACCTAAGAGCTTACCAATAGCTTAAAAAGCTGTTCCCGCAGTTTTGATACCCCTAATTGGCTCAAGGACCAGCAAAAAATCTGATTTTTTTGTCCTAAATGATAATACTATGTCCGACCAAGGTAAAAATTCCCAAACTACAAACCAAAAATTTGAGCAAAAGCAGCCAACAGGGTCGATTACATGCCACAACTGTGGTTAAAAGGGGCACTTTGCTAGCCAATGCTACAGACGATCTGACAAAAAGCCTGGGGTCAACGTTGCTCCAGAAATCAACAGTTACAGTAAAGTGGGAAAAGAGCAGGTGGAGTAGATGTGGAATGCTTTAACTCCACCAATGTTCAAATCATTCCACCTGACCATGGCGAGCTCTTTAGGACTGAAGATGTCGCCAAAGATAACCTCCACCATATTTTAGCTAATGATGCCCTGATGGTCACTACTCAGGCCACAGTAAAGAGACTAAACCCTTGAAAACTACCAATGAAGCCCGAGCAGAGGTATTAAACCCTTATGCAAAACAGATTATTGATCAGGGTTTAGACCTGCAACCTGGATTTTCAACCAACCTACCTTTGCTTGACAACTTACAAGTAGCCATTCCCATGAAGACCTTATAAGATAACTTCCCAAATATTTGCTCAAGTCTGAAATCACATCTGGAATCGGGCAGAAGCCACAGTATTACACAATAAGTACTCTGAAAACTACTCAAAATGTACTTATGTGGATATATTGTAAACAAGGTGCAGGTTTGGACCATTGTCAATAGTGGTGCTCCTATCAATATAGTCAGCAAAAATTTGGTTAAGGAGTTGAAAATTGCTCCCAATGTTGCCCACCGCCAGGAATATGGTACAGCTGGAGCGCATACAACTAAGTCTCTGGGTGCATACAGTACCCTACCTCTCATATTTGGATCTATTGTAGTGACAGCACCTGCTATAGTGTTGCCATATATGAACTATGATATTTTAATTGGAACCAATTTTTAGGATATATGAAGTTAGTATCAATCATAAGGACAATACTCTCACCATTCTTGTCCAGGCTATCCCGCTTTACTATAACAGAGAAGGGAAAGTTGAGAAAAAGAATTTCAGCCAATTCATAAATCTGGCCTACAAAGACGGAGTAGTCTCAATTGAGTAAGTTAAAGCGTGATCAAAGATAAAAGCACTACCCACCCAGATCAATGAGTCAAAGGGCATCCCACTTCAGTCAAATCAGCACATTACTATACCATCTGGTGATCAAGTAATCGTTTCAACAGAACTAACAATTAATATCCTGGGAGGACTTTATGGTGAAGTATATCAACCATGGTATAAATCTCAATTTGAGCCAAACATCGCTCCTGGTATAATCATTCCTGTCATGGAGAAATAGCATCATATATGACAACTTGAAAAATTGGCCCATCTCCACTAAGAAACATCAAAAAATTGCATTTCTGCATCTGTTCCCTCATTGGGAATCTCCTCATTCCACAAGTTTGGAAATTTTGTCAGTTTAGGGCTTACATATATATATTTACTCAGCATCAATAATGTCCCTATGGCTGATTTAAGCTACCTGACCAACTCTGAGAAAAGCCAAGCTCTGGAATTATTCTCTAATTATTGGGAAATATTTGCACAAGATGATTTTGACTTGGGATGTGCTTATGGTGTAATCCACAATATAAATACTGGATATCATAAACCAAAGCGAATACACTTAATTAGACACCCAAAATAGTCAGAAGAATCTGTATCCAAGGAGATTAAGGAACTCCTCAATTGCGGCATGTTAGTGCCTTTAAAAATCTTGGATGGCATCAATTTTAAATTTAAATTTAATTTAAATTTATTGCGGGGAAGGCTGACCATAGATGGACACTTCCAAATATGACTCAGAACAGTTAAACTTAGCACGGGGAGGCACCCCAGAGAAGCAATGCTATCTCTTGTTGCCAGCGGGAACGCTACTTATGGGGAGGGGGAGGGAACGTGTGAAGGGGCCGTAGCCACTATTGAGCACGTGTGGAGGAAGGGTCTGATTTGATGAACCAGACTGGGAACCAGGAGGAGACCAGCTGTCAGTGATGCGGTGGGAGGTATCCAAACATCCACGCTTGAAAGTGGTCCACCAAATGAGACCGGAATCTGTGGACAGTTTCTGGGAGGGCGGGGGTGGAGCCTGCAATGGCATCTAAGACAATCGTGTGGATGGTCCACATGGCGATTGCAACCACCAGAGCATGGAGGGAGGGTGGAAGGAATGAGGCCATTGATAGAGCAAACATATCTCTTGACAGACTGAAGGGATGCGTTTGATCCAGGCCCAGCAGACGTTAAACTTCGCGCCATATCACTTTAGAGGTGGGGCACTTCTCCAGGCGGAGGAACAGCGTTCCATACAAGCCGCACACGACACAGGATGAGTGTAAAGCGTTAGAGTGCTCAGCTGTATGATACACCCGCCTCAGGCAGCGCCACACATGGGAGCGGACTTGAGGCTGCAACAGAGGGTGATGTACATATTTACAGATTCTTTTTTGGGTCTCAATGGAATAAGGGATGTCCATCATGTCCAGGTAGTCCACCCTGGATAGGACATGGGGCCAAATGGGGATAACGCCATCATGGATGGGTAGCCCCTGTACCTCTTGTGTGAACTGAGGAGAGGGGCGGCCTCTTTGGGTTGTATGTCCACTAATACAAATTTTCCACTCTGCGCTCCGCATGGAGAGTAGGATTCGTTTGTAGTGGGTTTTTGTCCCGTGAGGACCTGTGGCCGATGTGTGTGATGTGAGGTATTTCATCAGGGAGTGGGGGTTTGATGGATTGTTGAGGCCCAAGGCTCAGGAGAAGTTGGAGCAGGCTGCGCGGGACCAGTGTTGGGATGGGAGTGTAGGAGCGGTGACGTTCGCGATCCAGGTGCCCAGGATCATGGCAGCATGGGCTTTGAAGTCAAGCAGGCCTATGCCACCATGATGATGAGGGCCAAACATGACCTCTAGCCGCACTGGTGGAGGGCGGCCTGACCAAAGCCATCCTTGCAGCAAGGAATACAAGGTTTGAAGAAGCTTGAGGAGAAGGGGATGGCGTGGGCTTTGAACCAGACTTTGGATAGGAGCATAAAGTTGGCTAAAACAACCCTGCCAGTAAGGGAAGTAGGGTGGGCTCTGAAAGAGGCGATTCGCTTCATCACGTTGTCCAGAATACGGCACTCCATTACTGCTGACGCGTATCCGCCTGCCTCCATCCACATGCCCAGATGGCGCACCGGTCCTATGGTAGAACTTGGCACAAAGGGGAGTACCAGTGGAGTGGTGTGTGTTGAGCTAGTAAGGCGTGGACGTGGGCGAGCAGATGGGCCGGATTGGGAACTAATTGCTGGGGCCCAGCAGTTCTGAAATCGACCAAGGAGGATGATTTCAGTTTTTGGAGGCGTTCAGTGCCGCGTTTCTTACCCGGAAATATTCCTGGATGAGAGCTTCAAGCGCGCGTGCATCTTGATTATTAGACACCCCAACCACACAATCATCTGCAAACGCCAATATCTTGACTGGGGCTTGGCCTGGCACATGGACCCCGGTGAGTTGGGCATTTGCATTTTGAAGTAGTGGGTCAAGGCTGAAGTTGTATAAGAGTGGGCTGAGGGGGTCCCCTTGTCGCAAGCCCCTTTGAGGGCAGACTACTTCCGTTAGGAAGCCAGGGCCACGCACTGCCATTGTTGCAGATTCCGTGAGCAGCATCACCCAGTTGATGAAGCGAGTGGGTAGGCGGAATTGATGGAGGCAGGCCCTTAGGTATTCCCAGTTTACTCTATCATAGGCCTTTTGTTGGTCCAAGAATACAAGTGCCCCAGAGGCTGTGGACTGACATACATTAGCCACAGAGTGCACATTATCCCAAATCGACCTTCTGGGTATGAAACCGAATTGTTCTGGGAGATGGTGGCAGATGCTACAGTCCCTAATCGGTTAGCCATAATTTTTGTTAAAATTTGGTGTCTGTGTTTGTTAGAGAAATGGGGCGCCAGTTGGCTAAGTCAAGCTTATCCCCTTTCTTGAAGAGTGTGACAGTAAAGGCCTCATGTCCTCCTGGTAGGAGGCGCGTTTCCAACAGGCTTTGGTTAAGTGAGGCAAGCAGAAGTGGGGATATATATTTGAAATACTTTTTGTAGAACTCATATGGAATGCCATCTGGGCCTGGGCATTTTTGGTTTGGCGCACCGTGAATGGCTGTCCATAATTTGTTTGTAGTAATTAAATTCATTATTTCCGGGTATTGGAAAATGGTGCAGATATGAGCTTGGTCAAGAAATTCCGCCACTTTGGCCAGCTGAATTGGTTTGGCTCAGTACAACTTGGAGTAATATTTTTGCATTTTGATTGCCACTTCGGCCAGTGTATCTGCAATAGAATTATACGACCTTCACACCTGTGTGCAGGCCACGCTCTGGCGTGGTGCAAATTTTTTTTAAAAAAATATGCGGTGCACTTGTCGCCTTTTGTGATGCATGTGGGCCTGTATTGAACAAAAACCCGATGTTTGTGTTGCCTTTTGAGTGCGTTGAGGTGGGCGGCTGCCTCCGCCCACTTCCAGCCTCATAAAGGGCTGTATCCTGTAGCTGGAATGTTGGACTCCAAGTGTGCCAATTCTGCCAGAGCGCGTGAGATAACCGCTGATGTGGCTCGTGAGCGTCTGGAGGAGAGATGGCGAGAGTGGCGGATGGTGTCCTCTTTGAAAGTTGCCCATGTGGAAATGGGGTCTGCACAAAACAGTGCAGCAAACTTTTTTGCCAAAGTTGCTGATTCCACCCACGTGGAAAATCCTGGCGACGCGAGCTCAGGGGGCGGATTTTGCACCAATTTGGGGCCTTAGCAACTGTGACAGATAGGTGGTAGGTTATCGAGACCAGTCAGTGGTCAGAGAATTCCATTTTCGTTGTTTTGAAGTGGGAGATGTGGGGTTGGAATTTTGCCAGTGTTAGAATAAGGTCAATGCAGGTCATGGACCTAATTGGCCTTATTGTGGACGTGGGGACGCGTCATGTTTTTGAGGAGCGGGCATGTCACAGCAGCATATCCATTAACCTGAGGGTGGCCTTTAGAACGCGCAGTTCTACATGACCCTGGGGGGCGTGGGGTGAGGAAGGCCACCAGTCCGTTGGTGTGTTTAGCCAACAGTTCATGTTGCTGACTAGGAAAGAGTCTGGGGATAGCGGGAGGGATTTGACTGATGAGAAAAATTCCTGATGCTCGCGTGCACCATTTGGGGCATAGATGTTGACATTTGCGTGCGCTACGTCAGCCCACAAGAAGGTGATGACGAGCACTTGGCCATTTAGGAATGTTTCTGAGGATACAAATTTGAAAAAATTATTTTTCTGAATTAGCACCCCACAGTGCTTCAACCAAAAGGATAGGGATGGGAGGAGCATTGTTTTCCAAGTTTCCTAGGAACCTCATAGACAGTGGGACTCCTGGATGGCCAGGATATCCACGGGTAAATTGTGTTGTAAAAAACTCAGTTTCCTAGCCCGGGATTGGGAGGCCTTGAGTCTGGCGATATTCAACGTCCCTAAAGTGAAGGTTTCCCCCATCGCACCTTAGGTGTGAGGGGGTGGGCCCCCGGGCCCACCAGCCTCTTCTAGGTCCCCATGGGCTTTCACAGCAGCGTGGGTGTTAGCAGCAACGCTATCAGAGTTTTTGTTGATTTTTGTGGAAAGAGTCGCGTTGGCTTTGGCCTTCACTTTTTGTTTTCCCGACGTCAGACGAATTTTTTGCGGTGTGGAAGAGTTTGGTGCACTGTTGAGCGGGTCAAAATTTTTTTTTCAGTTGGGATAGGTCCCAAGTCAGTTTTGACCGGAGCTTAAGTGCAACAATTGGGTGAGATTAAGTCTCCCATTGGATCCTCGGATTGAGTGGCCTGCTTGGCATGGGCTTCCCAATCTGATTGGTTGATGGATTCCCAAGTTGCTTCCGCCATGAAGGTTTCCATGTCCTCCTGGCGTTGTGAGTGTGGGATAGCGGTGGTGGCCTTGGCCGTTTCCTTGGCCGCAGCCCTATGGGCCTGCTTGCCTTCTTCCATTCTTGCAGGGAGATAGGCTTTACCAATAGGTAGCAGCCTTGTGCTCCCCGGAAAAGCCTCCTTGGTGCTTGCGGTTGGTTCGTAGTGCACCTCTCCATTGGCCATGGCTGCTGAGGGGTGCTCTTGGAATGTGACGCCCTCCTTGGTGGGGCATGCGTGCGCCTTATGGCTGAACGCGTCACAGTGGGTGCATATGGGGGGCGCGCTGTCCACGGTCATCCATAATGGGTGGGTGGTATGCCCTGCAATATTGATAAAAGTGGAGTGCAGGATCTGGGTTAGGTCCTTCGCAATCTCCTCAGTTGGGGTCAGAACTGCGATGGCTTTGCTGGTGCACAGGTGTGGCATCAGCGTGAAGCATTGCATTTTGAAAGATTGTATTTCACCACATACGGTGAGACCATCTTTCAGGTGTTGTTCCAAAATGTCACGCTTTACCGTAGTAGGCAAAAAGTCAAACGTGAGGAAAATTTGGTTTGATTTTGTCCATCTGGTGCATTAGGTTTCGACGACCCATTGCCCTTTGGGGAGGTTGACCGCTATGCGCACCACTGCAGCCTCATCTGCTGCTTTTTTGCTTTCAAAACCTAGGTCCAGCCAACCGCGTGACATGGAGTGAGGTGCAACATACACCGCGGTCAGGAAAATTTTGTGTACATCTTCATAAAATTTTTCCCATAAGGCCATTTTTTGGATGTCCAGATACACATGGACTTCAAATTCCACCAATAAAAGTGGTTGGGAGTGTGGCGTGTTGATGTACTGGTTGCATCGTGCTTGCCATGCGAGTATCTCCAGGGAAATCGTGACCGCCAGTTTTTTAAGATTTTTGTCTATTCTGCTGGATTCTCCGGGGCGTTTTCAAATGTTGGAGGCCGCAGGCCTTCCACCTGCTCCTCTTACCTTGCTTGCCCAACTGTTCCCAGACATGGGCGCAGACTAATCTCCTCTGTGAGATTATCAAACTAGATTCAGTCTTGAATTGAATAGGTTGCTAAAGCGATTGCAACGAGAAAGAAAAGTTTGGATGGCATCAATTTTAATAGTGAAGAAAAATGATGGAATCAACCGAGTAGTCATTGATTACCAGAAGTTAAACAACATCACAAAGAAGGACTCGTACCCTCTGCCATGAATTGTTGATGCCTTGGATAGACTAGGGGCGCAAAGTTCTTCATGGCAATGAGACTTATTAAAGGTTATTGGCAAATAGATCTTCCTGAAGAGGAGCGCAAGAAATGTACAATTATGACCAAGAGGGCCTATTCCAGCTAACGAGAATGCCTCAAGGGCTCTGCAATGCCCTGGCTATTTTCCAGAGTGCCATGGACACAATTCTAGGAGATTTATTGTCATGTGTACTAGGGTACCTTGATGATATCAGCGTTTTCAACCGCAAGTTTGATGAACACCTGTAACATTTAAAGGAGGTTTTCTCAAGGCTAGCAGTTGAAAGCTTAGGAATACAGCCCAAAAAAACCAGTTCTTCAAAGACCAGCTGAAATATCTCAGCTTTTTTAATTAACAAAGTGGGCCTTCAGCCTGACCCTCTAAGTTGGATGCCATCTCCAAAATGAAATGGCCCAAATCCAAGTGCAATATTCAAGTATTCCTAGGTATGACTGGGTACTATCGCAATTTATCGCTGACTTTGCACAGCTTGGAAAGCTACTTTTCTATCTATTTAAAAATAAGCTCCCATCTGACTGGACTTCAGATTACCAAAATGCATTTAACCAGCCTAATCGGCACTATTGATCACACCTGTTCTGTGATATCTGGACTTTGATCATAAATTTATTGTCCAAACTGATGCATCCCTAACAGCAGTGAAGCCGTATTATCTCAAATTGGGGAAGACGGTTAAGAACATCAAGCTGTCTTCACTAGTCAGACCATAAATGTTCATGAGAGAAATCAAACAGTGATAGAACAAGAATGCTTAGATGTTATATGTGTACAAGAAATTTCAGTTCTACCAACATGGCACTTGCCATGCTTCCCATCCAAATGGTCAATTTAGATATGTCAGATAATGGAAATTGATCCCAAACTGACCAAAATGCTCATTCCTCTATCAGGGTTCAAACTCAAGCTATGAGACAAGCACAAGCAAATTGACCAGGTAATTATGCTTTTATTGAATCCCCTGTTGGTTAACTTTAATAGATCAAGGCTTGGGCGGCTTAGATTTCCCCCCAAAGCACCTCTCCACTTAACCATTTATAGTTGGTATTATGCAAATAAACCTTACTCTTCTTTTCCCCTTTTCGCAATTTTAAGTGAAAAATTTATCTATTTAAAATTTACCCCACCAGACTTGATATCTGGATTAATAAGACTTCTTAACAAAAATAAGAAAATAAGGTAAAAATACATTATCCTCAGACTTTGGGTCAACTGGCCAATTTACAACAAAGGATCTATGGTATCAACCTGCAATCCCAACACAACTTGTGCTCCTTGCCAGGTTTGCACCCCAAGTTCTTTGTATAAATTATAAAAATCAAACAACAAAAGCAAATATGGATAATATCAATTCTGTTTCATTAAACTCCTCAGATCTTGAAAATTGCCCATCTCAGCAACTGGACAATCAACATGCATGTTGGTGACATCACAACCAACTGCAATATTTTCTTCAATTTATTGGAAGTAACCATACATGCTCCATCCATCATACAATACAGCGTACAATTATCTGACTTTGCTGAAGCTCTCCAGCTCCATTTATTGGAGGCCTTTGTCCCTGGGGGCCAAGCTAATAAAAGGAGAGCTCTCGCCATGTTCGACCCTATGATGAACTTAGTTCAAAGTTCTTTGATCAATATAGAACAAGTTGGAGCTTAATGTACGGAACGCTATCTGCGCCACTTTGTTCATCCCACTTTATACATTTACTTCAAGTAGTGGGGTTCATCATCAAAAATTACTCCATTACTTGCAGCTATCAGAGACCATACACTCACAGCTGATCCAATTTATCAATCAACCTCCCATTTTGGAAAAGAAAACTGAACTTCCATTGTAAAATCAGCAGTTTATTAATGAGATACAAGGTGTGCTCACCTGCTTGGATCAAAGAGTCATGAGTTTAGTTTGGACAGAACTCACAACTCTCTATAGTCAACTTGAGGTTATTATCCATAATCAAGTCATAGATTGTACCCATGAATCATGCTTCAAATTTGATAACTTTATCACCTATATCGATGAACGCCTCCAAACCTTGGAGGAAATGATCTAAGAATTAAGGGAAGGCCAGAATAGTTTCTATAACTATAGGTTTTAAGGAGGGTAGGTGAGCATGGACCTCCAGGTTATCATGGATGTGAAGGTGAACGAGGACTACTGGTCATGATGGACAGGATGGTGAAAGAGGACCCCTGGGCCCTGAGGTCCTCCAGGACCCAGTGGTGATCTTAGAATCACTGACAAACGCCTTCAGGCATTAATCCAACAAATAAAATATTTTGATGTCCAATTAGGACACGTTGCCTAAGGAGCCCAACTTACAAAGTATGGAGTTTCCCTCTCACCTGAGGTTTTCTTACCTGTTCATCAAAAACGCCTTGGGACTTTGGCAACCCTACCTGCTTTGGTATGAGGAATAGAGCAAAGAGTGCTCACCACCAAACAACATCAACTTGACTACAAAGCTGCCAATACCTCTTTAAAAATGAAGTATGCCTATTAAACCAACTCGTCGCCACAAAATCAGCTCTCAATGCTGCCCACAAACGAGTAGATTAAATCTCTGATGATCTTAACGACCTGTGGAGACAAGTAGGTGCACTTCAACCTCAAGCGTATACCCAAGATACCACCTCTTCATTAGGTGGTAGTGCTGTCCCTGTATCAGTTCATGTTGTTCGTCCTCCAACCTCTCAAGTGGTACATTTAAACCTTCAAAAAGAAAAATATGTCCCTGGAGGGGATAGTATTTTCTCTTTCTTATATTGCTATGACTGCTCTATGGAGGAAGCAAAAGACTATCAACGGCTTAGACACTTGACTAACTGTCTTAGCTGTATGTCTTAAAACATTATGGTCCCCATCTGATGCATTGCTGTACTTGGACTGACGCCAAGACTGCCTTGCTTAGGGAATTTGGTAGTGACTTAACTTTAACCAACAAAAATAGACCTTTATAAGTATCAGCCTTAATTGAGGGGAAAATATCAGCAGATTCACCCATCATTTTTACTTCAAATCACAAACTCTGGTTTCAAGAATCGTCTTATGTTAGATGATGCCATCACCACTGCATTTTTGTCGTTTAAAAATATGCCTAATATCTTACTTTATCATAAAGCGGTGAAGTCTAACTCAACGTCCCTCCTCCATATTAATGAGTTATATTAGAAGTTTCAGCTGAGCTACATAAACCCAACAAACTACCTCATTTTAACACCAATAAGCCCCAGTCCCAAGTATCTGCTGTTACATCCCTGAGTCTCTGGCAACTGACATATACTGCACTCATTGCATAAGAAACAACCATACTGTAGCCGACTGCCACATCCTTCAACGTAAGTTGGCAAAAGATAAGTCAGTATAGGGCAAGAGGCTCCCTATGCTGACAGAGAACAAGTGCCTCAAGACCCTTGTTCTAGTTCTAGCTGTATCCCCAGTACTTCCAGTTGTTTTGTGTTAGCTGCCTCTTCAGAAGGTAAAAATTTTATTATCTATTCAAAGAAATAAAAACCTCCAGCTTTCTTACTTTTACGTTGGTCAGATACCCAAACAAATTTTGGTGGTCAGCTCTTTTATATAAAGCCAAGCCTTGGAAGATGAACTTTTAAACGCATTGAACAACCCCAAGCTTATCCACAGCAGAATCCTTCAATTGCTTCACTGCAAATCTTTAATGACAGTATAAGCTATTAACCCCTAATTTGGATCTTTGTGGTTTGATTCAAAATAGTAGTCCATAAGTTTAAAGTCCTAGCAATAATTGACACCGGGCATCCAGTTAACGTTAATTCATCCTGGCTTTTTTAAAAGATAAATTTGTCTCCAGGCTTGATTCACAAAACTAAATATGAAATGGCAGGTAGTAAATCTACTTAGGCGATAGGAGCCTATTCTGCTTTACCCCTTCATTTTGGGAAGTTATTAATTACTGCCTCCCGTCATTGCGCTAGAAAATGATAACAATGAGTTTCTTATTGGGGTCCAACTGATGCGGGAGTTTAACTGCATCATCAACCTCAAGGAAAACTACCTATACCTATTGTGGTATCGGATTCCATTAATATACAAACTCTCCATCAAAAGTAAATGAGCCCCTAAAAAACGGACACGCTTCCTCAAATATCCATCCTCTATTTTGAAAAATCGAGTACCAAGGCATAGGGGAAAAAACTAAGCTACCCCCGGAGGGTGTGGATGCCAAAGAGGGGATCCCTCTGGTTACCCCACATTCTATTATCATACCCTCAGGCTCACAAGTTATTGTAGATATGGGGATTCGTATTCTTACCCCTCCTAACCTAGTTTTAGAGCTAAGTGGCCACCCAAACCCTTCAATCAAAAAAGAGTTGCCCTGCCCTGGGATCTTGGCTCTTGTATAAGGGAAATATATCTCTATTCTATTGGGGAATTTAGCCGCTAAACCGCTCCAGGTCCCTCAGCATGCCCCTATTGCTTATGTAAAACTATGTTCCATAAAGAGTATTGACAACATAAATTTTTTTGGCTCATTACAGGATTTAGTATTTGAGCCCCCACCCTCCATAGATTTAGTTGAATGTAGAATTTGAGTTAATCTTACCTTGAATGAACGCCAGGATGTTAAATGACTCATTGAGGAGTATAGCTATAATTCTACCTAATGACCAAGTGACTATGGGAAAATGTCTGAGGTAATTCATCAAATCAAAACTCCAGACTACCCTTCATTTAAATCCTGACCATATCAAAATATTATAGTGGAGGAAGCTCAAGTGGCCTTAGAGTTATAACAACTATTGGATGCTAGGTTACTTGTGCCTTCCAAAAGTCCATGGGCTTCCCCACTCCTTTTTTGGAAAAAGGGTTGTAATCACCAGGTTGTTATAGATTATCACCGCCTCAACTATATCACACGCAAGGATAGCTACCCCCTGCCACTTATAGATGATTCTTTACACTTAATGTTGGGCTCCCATTATTTCTCCACTATGGATCTCGCCAGTGGATACTAGCAAGTAGATTTGTCATCTGAAGATCAGGCAAAATTTGCTCTTGTCACAAGTGAAGGATTATTTGTGCCCAATCAAATGTATCAGGGGTTATGTAACGCCCCTGCTACCTTCCAACATGCTATGGACGGACTACTAAGCGATTTAAAACGCTCCTGCGTACTAGTTTATCTTGGTGATATTACTGCTTTAGAACATTTACTGAAAATCTAGATCACCTCAGGAAAGTCTTTTAGAAGTTACAGCAATTGTCCTTAAAACTAAAGCCATTAAAATGCTCTTTCTTCCATAGTGAGATAAACTTTTTATCCATAAGGTCAGTAAAGCCTGAATATCTCCAATGGATGATAGGTCATAGCTATTGCTAATATGACACCCCTAAGTCCCTATGAGATGTACAAGCTTACCTAGGAATGGTGGGCTGTTAAGCAATTTATCCCCTATTTCGCAGACACCTCTGAGCCGTTGGTTTATCTACTGAAGAAAGAAATATCCGTTCAGTGGAAAGAAGAGCAACAGCAGGCCTTCAACCTGCTACGCGTCTCTCTATTACTCTCTAGTACTTCATAATCCGAATTTTTATAAACCCTTCCTCTTCTTTAATGATGCTAGCAATATTTCCATCAGAGCCATACTATCTCATCATGATGAGAGCTTAGTGGTCCATCCCATAGCCTACTACAGCAAGACCTTATCTAAAGCCAAACGTAATTATAACGTTACAGAACGTGAATTCCTGGCAGTCCTACTGGCCATTAATAAAATCTGACTTTATTTATATAGGAAGCATTTTAACATTGTAATAGATCATGCTTCCTTATGCTGGCTACAGCAAAAAAAAGACCCTTATGAAAGATTAGCCTGGTGAGCGATAAAACTTTAGAATTATGACTTTTCCATTATCCAATAACCAGGAACAATCCATCAAAATGCAGATTGCCTATATCAGTTTCCCATCTTAAGTATAACTGACCCTGAGAGGATCAACTCTATGACCTCCTAACCCAACCACAGTTATGGAAGGACAAATCTCCAACCCTCCAAAGAGCGTTTACAAAAAGATCAGTAAATCTCCAAACCAAGAACGGACTTTTTAGAAAAACTTGTGTTCAAACAATGGGTCTTATGTAAGACCATTGACTTGAACTAATGTCATATTAGAGGTACATCAGAAAGTTGGCCATGGGGAATTCAGAAAACCTATCAGTGGCTTAAAAACTCAATGTTATTGGAAAGGAAATGCTTATTTCTACCCAGAATGTATTGGAGTCCTTCCTGGTATGTAAAAGCCAAGCCAGACTACTTCCCGCTCTCAACATCCAGTGGTCCCACCCTGTGAACCATTCCATACTTTTAGCATTGTTGTTGTGGGACCTCTTCCTAGAGCTTCCAATGGGCATAAGTTCCTCCTACTAGCTGTAGACCATCTAACTAAGTGGATTGAAGCCTTATCACTCCCCACTACTTCAGCAAAAGCCACCACCACGTTTATGTATAATAGGATTATCACCCAGCATGGATGCCCTAATGTCATCCTCTCCGATGATGGACAAAATTTCCGCTTGATGCTAGTGAAAAATAAAGCCGACCTGATGGTAACCACTCAGGTATTCTCCACCCCCTACCATCCTGCAACCAAATGGGATGGTAGACCAGATAAATGGCACTCTAACTGCAACCTTATTGAAAATGGCTATGATTGACCCCCTTCATTGGCCCCAATATTTGCCTAGTGCAATTCTGGTCTATCAGATTAGTTACCATTAAATTGCTAAAATGTCACCATTCCAAGCGTTGTATGGTGGAAACTCCACCAGCCTTCCAAAGTTCAGGCGATGCTTGACCAAGCTTCTCTTGAAGCGCCTGAAGTCTCTATGCAAAGTATTGCAAATAGAAATCATAAGACTTCAGGCCCTAGCTGCCAAAAACCTATTAGCCACAGAAAGTAGAGAAACTGCCCAATTTAACAATAAGCATGGATCCCCTACACAATTTCCAGCCAGGTGAACTCGTTCTATTCTACCATCACCGGCCTGGTGGTCATGACCACAAACTGGGCACCAACTGGTCAGGTCCTTATAAAGTCATACATAATTGGGCAATGAACACTCAATTGTAGAGGTTATTCAGGGCTAGGTTGTAAACTGCGCGCATAGCTGCTTTCTCCGCCAATTATCCCCCATGCGCCAAGATCTAGAGGGGAGTATTGTCAGAATTCCCATACAAACAGCTGATTTGGATGTGTCAGAAAATGAAAAATGACCTTGAAATGGCCAAAGTGCTCAAACTTTTATTGGGGTAAAAACCTGAGATATGAGACAGGCACATGTAAATTTCCTAAAAAAAATATGCTTTTATCAAATCAACTATTGGTTAACTTTAATAGATCCAGGCTTGGGCGGCATATATTTTCTCCTGAAAATCTCCACTTACCCATTTAAATTTGGTATTATGCAAATAAAATTTATGCTTTTTCTCCCTTTTCGCAATTTTAAGTGAAAATTGTATCTATTTGGATTTTTCCCCACCAGACTTGATATCTGGATTAATAGAACTTCTCAACTAAGAGAAGCAACTAAGGTAAGTATCCAGAACTCTTGGACTTTAGATCAACTGGCTAATTTACAACAATGGTTTTGTGATACCAACCTGTGATCCCATTAGCACTCATTTCAAAGTTGATATCAATCAAGTTTCCCTAAGATGGCTAAACAATTTAAGAAAGCCTGAGGGCCTATTATCCTAGTGAGCATTAAAGCTTCAAGCTTATAATTACACAATTGAGCATTGAGCAGTGGCAAAACATCAAAACGACAATTGCCTATCCCAACTATCCACCATTCCAACACTTAGTTGGGCCACCAAATAATTGAATAAAAAATGATCATCGGAGAGTACCAAGATGAGTCTAAAGCTATCTAAAAACTTTTATCAGTTATAAAAAATACAACTGTCAAAAATGGGACATTTTAAAAGATCATTGAGGGCAAGAAGTATATTTTCCTAAGACCATCAGCCAAAATGGACATCATTTTAGCTTCTCATAAGGCCATAGGGCATGGTGGATTTAAAAAGATGAAGAGCATCTAAAGCAATTCTACTTTTGGGAGTTTATACATTTTGACATCCAAGAAACGTTAGAATGCTGTGCGGAGTATCAAGTTAAAATACCGTTCCAAAAAGCACATCTTATCAGCTTGTTCAGCCCAAGTTTGCCTAGCACACTGTATCTATTGACATTGTTGGCCCACTTTTAACAAGCAATATGAATGACAAGTACATTATTGTTGCCATTGACCAATTGACCAAATGGGTTGAAGCCAAGTCTATTTTGGAAGTAGGAGTAGAAACTATAGCCAAGTTCGTCCTTGAAAACATCCTCCACAAGCATAGATGCCCTCAGATTATTCTTACCAATAATGGAATGAATATTACTGCCAATGACCTTGCCAAGCTCAACCAATAAATGGGATCATGAGGTGAGCTTTTTGCTCCCTTTCATCCCGAAAGTAATGGTACAGTTGAGAGTATAAACGGGATGTTGGTGAGTATTATCAGAAAATTAACATAGGCCAAACCATCTGATTGGAGTGCTTATTTGAGTTTGGCAGTATTTGGCTACTTAATCTCCTACCATTTGTCAACCAGGATGTCCTCTTTTCTAGTATTATATGGAAGACATCCAGCCCTACCAACGCTACTATATTCAGTACTAGAAAATCCTGGTGAAAAACAAGACCTCAATACATCAAGAACCTTGCAAATACTTTAATCAAACTACAAGCTCAAGCCTTTGACAAAATTTTTGCCATGAAAAGGCCCAACATCAAAAGGACCTAGAATTGCTACAAACTGGCCAAATTAAAAGTTAACAATAAATTTCTATTATGCAACGCCCAAAGATTGGCTGATTGCAAAAGTTAGATCGCATCTGGTTAGGGCATTAAAAATAATTGAAAAGACATCTCAGTTCATATACACAATCAAGGATATTAGGACTAGCCATATATGCAATTGAGTCCATACAAAATTACTAAGAAAGTCCAATAGGCTGGCTGAATAAAAAACAAAAACAAACTTAATAATAATATTAAAAATTAAATTAATAATATACAATAATAATTTTAACCTAATTAATGCTTTAGTCCACACTTGAGAATGGGAGAGGATCCAAAGCTAGACTCATTGGCAGTTCAGGCCAAAACTAACAAATGACAAAGCTAAATGAAGGCTAATTGGAAATCTTAGGTCTTATGTATGAATCATGTGGGAGGAAATGTTAGATTCTGGTGGTTGACCCAAAAATAACCCTTCAACAACCAACAGATCAGTCCGATTATCCTCCCAAAAGCTCAAGCTAATACACTAATTTTTAACTAAAAGCCATTTGCTATTATATGGTTTGGGCTAATTATCTCAACATAAATCAAATTAATTAATATATCAAAAAGTTCAGGCCAAATATCCTTGCACATTTAGGCTGACTATTCATGCAACAAAACTTGGCAATTAGTCCTGAATAATTTGGACAATATCAAATATTAAGCGTAAGAATTCATTTTGGGGAATGACCTAATGATAACGTCTAAAAATACCATGGACAAATAGACATAGTAAATCATAATCAATTTCCCGCCCTATGGCAAAATTTTCATGTCAATTCCTGTAATTAGCACAATATCACAGGCACATTGAATGCCCAAATGTGAGTACCTAGTGCTATTGAGAGAGGCCTGCTGACGCCCCAATTAGGGGCATGTTAATTGCTTTAATCGATGCCAAAATTTCACAGAAGATGTATTTTGTCAGCAGTATGAAAAACTCAAATCAAGAGGATTCTAGGACAATTTTGCACTTTCTTATTGCCATTTTTGTCCCTGAAATCCTCCCAAATATGAGAGAATTTTGCTACCTAAAAACCTAGCAATAGGTCATAGTTGTATCAGTTCAAGGGCTGAAATGAGGTGATAAATAATCTGTGGAAATTGCGTGTTCAAAATGTGGCCAGGAGATGCCCTAGAGTTATAAATACCGGCGCCTAGCCAAATCAATAATAATCATTTAATATAGTCTTAATAAACATATATTTTCTTTTATCTCATTACTGTTTTTTATCCAAATCTTTTCTTTGAAGAGTAAGACAAGGTGAAATTGCTATATCCAAAGCTTTTACTTTTGCAAGCTTTGGTAGAAGTTCCCAAATATGAAGGGAAAATCAAGCCCAAGATTGACCAGAAGAGTCAGAATAATCTAAATATGCTTAGTGAGCTTCCAAACGGTCAAAATACCATAAGACACAGGTTAAATCAAGAATCATTCAGCTTAAGTTCATCCATACTAAGTGTGCAGGATCAAATTTATCAAATGAGAGATCCTCAAATTCTAACAGCGCTCCTCAAGGCTTACTGTTTTGCTTAATAATAATTACAAGATACTGATCAGCTCTGACTTCATGTGACAGCATGTTGTCTAATGCAATTATCAAACAATACTCTCAAACTTTTAGGACAAACTTTGCTGTTTTACAACTGAAAAGGGGATCCACACCCAACAAAGAAGAAAGATTTTATTAGTTTGGTATATTATTATTGTACCATCCTAATAAATTGACAGATTAGAAGATGTTCCATGCTGCTGATGACCAAAATTGGAGAATGTTGAGGGATTCCTTTGAGGGTGCTAATGCAGATGTTTGTGAATTCAAGGGAGCAGTTCATCATCAGAAATGACCTTACCTCAAATATTACTGACTATCTGTATGGTAAAATGCACACGCCCTGGCAAAAGAGCTAAACTGTATACCATGTAGCACCTGAAAACTTAAGGCCAGTCATGGTGATAATTATATACTGGTCAACTGCCTCCTGGATAAGCCAATATGGATAGATAAAATGATAAAGTAGTGTTTTTCAATCATTTAGTTCCTACTATGGAACTTTTATCTTTCCATGACTTTGGTCAGTTATACCAAATATGATTTACTGATGAACCAGAATCCCTGGCAATCCTTGCTGTATTTTATTAGGACAAACTGATGAGGATCTCATAAGAACTAAAGGAACATGTCCCTAAATTATTTAAATGATTATTAAAGTGTTCACACAAGATGTTTATAATCTCAGTTGCGCTAAAAGAAAAATTATAAGGTCAACATCAGAGATCAACTGCCAATTTATATGTGAACAATTTGACATTCATTTGAAAGTGAGGTCATAGGTGACAATGAAGTCAATAAGCTTTTTGATCATGGGTTTTAGTACCATCATTAAGCCCTTGGGTGAGTCCTATTTTAATTGTAAAAAGAAAAATAGATTCAACTGGGTTGTCATAAGTTACCATCAGCTGACTAAAAAACAAAAAAAGACTTTTACCCACTTCCATAGATCAACGTCCCTCTTGATTGAATAGGAGGGCTTAAATTCTTTTTGGCAATGGATATCATATCTGGGTACTGGCATATTGTCCTACCTAAAGAGGATCAAGAAAAAATTTGCGATCATTACTGGTAATAGACTATATAAGTTGATGTAAATGCCCAAGGTCTTTGTAATGCAACGCCAACATTATAATATTCAATGGATTACATGTTAGGCGATCTAAAATTGTTGTGAATTATCTTCTACTTAGACAATATTAAGGTTACCAGCTGCAATTATTCAGATCACCTTGAACGCTTAGAGGAAGTTTTAAAGAATTTAATGGCAGCAAATCTGTAAACAAAACTTGTAGATGTCACTTCTTCAAAAAAAGATTAAATACTTGGGGTTCCTTGTCATTTCTAATGGGTTATTCCCACAAAAACCCAAGTTGAAGGAAATATAAGCCATATATCAACTTAAGAGCGTTTATGATGTGCAGTTATTTCTATGAATAGTCGGCTATTATCATAAATTCATTAATAATTCTACTTCTATTTCTGAGCCACTTTTTCAGCTGTTGAAGAATCTATGTAATGTTTCATATAGTATAAGGAAGCCTAGTATTTCTTTGACACCCTTAGGATATACCTGATGATGGAACTGATATTTCAATATCTAAACTTAATCAATCTTATATTATTTAAACTAAATTATTTTTGAAATCAATCAGTGCTGTATAGAGTCAGGTTCAAGAATTTGGAGATGATTAAATGGTAGCATATGTGAGAAAAATCTGAGTAAGCAGGAGTGAAATTATACCATGACTGAGTGGAAATGCCTTGCGGTAATATGAACCTTTAAACAGTTCAGAGCATATATTTACAGAGTTCATTTTACTTTGGTGACCAACCATTTTTCTCTGAGACGGCTTCATATCTTAAAAGAGCCTGAAGGGAGGTTGTCTCAATGGACTTTAAAGTTACAAGCATATGATTATGAAGTCATACATCAAGTGGGGACCATGCATCAAAATGATGATAGATTTTCAAAATTTTCCACCACCTTAATTTTCAAAAGGAGCGGATGCATTGTATGAGAAAATGCTTAGTAGGCATATTGGGGACCAACTACTAGAAATTCAACAAGCACTAAACAAAGCGATGGAAAGCTTGAAGGTCATCAAGTCTCAATTGCTTCGAAATTGCTGGGGAAATTATGTATTGTATCCTCGGTCATCCAAGCACAATTCAATTAGTACTGCAGCTCATAGTGTACTGGCCATGGGGCCTATAAAACTTTGAAACAGATTCAACGAGAGTACTACTGTGATAGCTTGATTTTGACGCCATGGAACAACTTGGTTGTTGTACAAAGTGTCAGGAACCAAAGCCCTTTAAGTCTGCAACTACTTTTGAGCTAGTGAAACCTGAACTCACTTGTCATACTATATCCATTGACATAGTAGGGCTGTTGACCCTGTTACTGAGAAAATATGATATGTCATTGTAGCAATTGTTCCCCTACTTGTTAGGTTGAGATACATGCTATAGCTAAAGTAGATGCCAGAAGTAATTCTAAGCTCATAATGGAGCAGTTGATTTATCAGCATGGCTGCCCTCAGTTATTTTAACAGACAATAGCAGCAACTCAATAACGAATATCATTCTTAAATTAAACAAGTTAATGGGAATATGAAGAGTACTGATGACGCTCTACCACAAGTGGCCAATGGGATGGGAAAAAGGGTAAATGTCACTCTCGCTGCTATGGTGTAGAACCTTGTTACTGGAAAGTTTATATCTGGGCTATGTATTTGTCAGAGGTAACTTTCGCCTATAATTAAAGTTATCATCCATCAATGGGAAATCCCCTTTTGAATTGCGTTATGGGCTTCAGAATGGTGTTTCCCAAAATTTATATTCTGCACTTGACTCAAGTCTGGCAATGACACCAGTACAATATATTAAAAATTTGACGAAAGTTATATTAGTGTTACAGTCCTCCACCTATGCCAATACTCTCAAATAGAATTTCTTTTTTTTTTTTTTTAGTACTAGATGGTCCCATCTCAAATAGAATTTCAAGCCAAAATAATATGAGGATACCAAATGTTCTGCTCTCCCAACTTTTGATCTGGTAATTAAATTAACTATTGTAAAACCCATGGCTTCAACAATGAAATAAGTTAGACTATTTATGGATTGGTATTTTAAAGGTCATTGATAAGTTGGAATTAGTTGCCTACACAATTAGGGAACTATCTGATGAGTATTATTATGAATAGAGAGCATACTAAATTCTTATGAGCTTGTTGATAACTAGCCATATGTTAGGATTACTTTGTTGTATTTGTATACCAAATTGTACTAATATCCAGATGTCTGTATAACGTTTTAGGAATGGTTTAAGGTCATCAAGTTCCTCAGCAATAATCACTGATCAATTCTTTTTGAGGCTCTGTTATTAAATTTATGGCTATTAATGACGCTCATGGTTTCCGCTTTGTTTTATGTTTATGAAATGTACACTTCCTTTTGTTTCTGCCACTTCTAAGACGTGGGGTCAGGAGAAGGTAAATTCACCATAAGACATGTTGGAAGAATATATTCTAGTTAAGTAGGGGATGGGTTGGATTTTACCAGATTATGCTTTTTGCAATATGTTCTGATACTAGTAATTTAGTTAGTGATGATCCCCAATATTACATATTAGTATTGTCAGACATTTGCCTCCAAGGCCTCAGAATAAGAATTTTGAGGGTAATCTCAGCTGAATAGAGGAAATGTCAGACATTTACGAGTCCAAAATAATGAGGAACTCGATTTTGTTTTAATAATAGTGATTTAGTCAGCCTAAAGACCCTGGCCAACACTTTTTGGAGCCCCATAAGCTGGGGCAACACTTTTACAAAAAGAATATAGGGTAAATAGCACAAAGTTGAGACATCTGATTCCCCTAACCTTGCAGCCTATTCCAAGGCACCCATAGAAGAGTTTGCCCTCAGACTCATCTAATCCCATTCAAGCACCTACGTGGGGACCACTCCCTTTTATAGGCGTGGCAAGGGTCCCCCAAGTTGCAATATTTTTAGCAAAAGGTGATTGGCTAGGATATTTAGTCATTACCTCATGGGTACGTCTTACCCCAAAATAATCCTCCATTTGTCATTCAGCCTAAAGAAAGCAAGCTTTTAAAGCTTTAATAGGCTAGAACTACATATTACAAAATTCAGAAATTCTAAGCTGTACAAATGTCGAGCCTCAACGTTTTAAACACTTTTATCTATTTATTAAGGAATACTCTCTTTTACCCACGTGCAGCACCTATTAAAAACTATAATTTAAACTAATTATTATTTTATTATTTTTTATTTTTTTCCCTATCTTTGCTGGTTAACGCCCCTGATTTATATTGTTGGATTTAAGGCAGCAAGCACTAGCGAGCCATTTTCCAAGCCCAAAATCCAACAGGTATTAATGACTTGTAAGCTTTTGTAAAAGAAATTCCAACGTAGCACTTGATCATTTGAGGTCATGTCAATGATTTTTAGGCTCACAAGGAGAAAGCTTTTAATTATCATTTATGATAAGTTCAGTGATTAAACATCCTCTTTTATTGGGGAAGATATTAATAGTTTCTTTACTAGCTTGAGGGCACAATTGACTCTTTCTGTTCAGCATAACCTTTTGAGAAAATTTATATGGAAAATAAAGAAACTAAATTTCAATCGCCCACTGTATTTTCACTCCAATGTTCTCGGATTCTCTGCTGGCTGCTTCAGTGTGGGGCAGCGGCAAAACACCCCACTTTTTTCCATTTAGTGGAAAAACGCGCTCAGATTGGCTTGCCCAGTCTTACCAAACCCCTGGGATGATTTGTTCCTCCCAAGGATCTTGACACCCACCTAACTTGTACCCAAGTGGTACTTCATTGCCCCCTGGTGTACCCCCTGAAGAAACATGCTTTTCAGTATTAGGGTTGATTATGGGAAACCTTTCCCTTACCACAACCAAGCCATTATTGAAATGGCTCAGGCGGTGATGACTCCTGCCAGTTTTATTGGATTCCTCCCCTATAAGGGTTTTTTGATCTCAGATTCACCTGTGAAGTTGACACCACCACTGCGGCAACTGTGCCCCTAGTATTCCAGGGTACCCTTCTCCCCACAACTTGGACCTGGCTCCCAGCAGTTACCACTTTGGAGGTACAGTTTTCTGGTTTGCCCACCCACCTCCCCTGAGGTGCTCCACCAGGAGCTGATGGATGGTTTGTCAGCCTATGGCTCTAACCATATCTTACAATTGTGGTCCTAAATGGGGCCACATGAATTTCTGGGCCTCGGTATATGCCATGATAAACCCTGAATTTAGTAAAATTGCTTTGTCAATTCCACCTCATGCCATCATTCCTTCAACCCCTGACCATCCATTCTGGGCCCACTTTGAAGGCGGGCAGATGATCTGTCCGGCCTGTTTTGAGTTGGACCACTCAAAATGTAAAGCCCCTCCTTAGTTACTTCTAACAGCTCTGATTTTTTTCCACCGGCCTCCAAATCTGCTGCCCACCCCACACCAGTTTCTGTATAGGGTATGATCCTACCTTCCCCTTCCCCAAAGCTGTTGCTGCAGCTGCACCTACAGCCACCAATCAGCTTCCTCCTCGCCCCAGTGTCAAACATGATCTCTCCAATCAAGCACCAGCTTGGACCCCAATTTGATCCCATTCTTCCTCCAACAAATCAACCAAACCTCAACCATACGCCGATTCACCAAAATATATTCAACCAGAACCCATGGGAGTTATTGGATGAAAAAGATCAACAGGTAATCTTATTAAATAACCATCTCTGCAAATCAAGCGGTTCATTAATGCAGAATGGGACGCCAAATACCTTTTCATTTATATGCCCCACAGCCAAATGCTGGACCATTTTGCAATGGTCATCAGCTTGCAGTCAAAGCAGCTGCCACACCGATTGTTGTCCCCTCAACAAAGCTGTCGCCAAATCAAGTGGTGATGCTCACAGGAGGTATACCACATCCTGCTACCCCTCAACCTTTAACCCAAAAATTAAGATTACAGTGAATCAATTGCACAAAAATGTCAATGACGCTATCCAGAACGTGGTAACTGTAGCACGGAGTCCTAAATCTAAGATTACCTGAACCAATATTGTCACATTCATTGAATTCCCAGACGCCCACATTAAAGCCAAAAAGCTTTAGCCAAATATATCAGCGCCATTTTTCTTAGCTGGCAATTTCCATGAAATACCAATCATTAGTGATATTGAACCACATTCCGCTGATGCCATGACACCATTGCTCTCCGCCTTATAATGTTCCCTTTTCTGGAATGAGGAAGCTACTGCTGAAGTTGAGCCCCTGATCCACCTCCACTTCCTCCATGGTTGGATAAGAAATTTTCTGCTGACCCACCTAGTTGGTTGTTTTTGTTTGGTGTGTTTCATTCAATCCGCCCTTTTTGGGCAATTTGTTTTATTAATTAGTTACATTAGTTTTTAGCTTTTAGTTTTGGTATTGTTTATCCCCTGGTCAGCTTACCTCAAATAAATCAGCTTAAGGGCACAATCGACTAGCCTGGGAAATTGAGTTAATGGAAGTTTTAGTGAATAGAATGCCAAAGCTGAAGGTTGAGAGAAAAGAATTTCTTGACTCATGTTGATGATTTCGATAGGAGAGCACTAGGTTGCCAGGACACCCTATATATATTAAATTATTTCTAAACAAATTTATCTTGTTCTTAATTGTACTAGATTTTACTATTATTTGGTTTAGTTTGGTAGGATGAAAGTGTCAAAAAAACTATAGTGAAAAAGGTCAAGTTTAAATGAACCTTTATCAGCTCAGAATTTTGCTTCCTGTTGTTATACAGAAAGTTGTATTATTTAAGAAATAAACCCTCGAGAAACTATGCAGTGATCACTTTTAACAGTTTTATACCCTTAAAAGGTGACAACTGGGAAGCGTGGAAGACTAGTTATTGTTTCCAATGAGCAGAAAGAGCTAGCTGGAAGGCCCATTCCCAGTTCCTCCTTCATCAATTGAGGACTAGAATGCTTGTTTAAAAACTCTTACTATGGAAACTAAATGCTGAGGTCACATATCTAGCATAACTAAAAGTCCACTTTAATATCATGGGTGAAAAGGTGTTTGAGATCTGAAAATGCTTGCAGTCACTTGTCACCCTAACCACACGCTTCCAAACCAGATATCTTGTACTCTGTATCTGCTTCAAATGCTCCTCAGCAACAGGTACTTCAAGGAAAATACCTGGACTGATAAGGAATGAGGAGTATTGAAAGTGGTTAATGCAAAGGTTTGCAGGGTTTTATTCCAAAACTGAAAAGCTTCCGTGTGACAACAGGATCATAATCTGAGCCAGTACCATTCAGGAAAACTTTAACCTTTGTTCACCGTTGTGATTAATTTTCCACCTTTCTGCATCATAGTTTACCATAGATTTCTTGGATTTTATTCCCTATGATGAGTGATTTGGATATTGGTTGACCCTGATTTCAGGTTGATAATGTTTGGGGGATTTTAGTTAATTTTCCAGGTTCTGATCCATTGGGATATATCCAGGTGAATGCTTAAGGTCTCATCGGGCAGAGTTGCTGACGAAATAGTGACATCTATAGTGATTAACTATGAGGTGTAACGAATAGAGACATTTGGGTTTCATAACTGACTAATTGTTAATTTGATGAGCAAGTTGTGAGGCAAATGATGTCACCTGTAACTTTTGAATTAATTATCTGGTTTGCAACCTGCCATAATGGGTAACAAGCCCCATTGCCTTAGCAAGAAGCTCTCTGAATATGATTAGTTTGCTGGTATTGAGTGGAAATGTCAGGGACATGTTTTCTGACCATGTCCGTTTTAGGTCTCATGGATTTCTGATGAAGAAATCCTAACTAGATGGAGAAGACCATTGCTAGTGAGATGTCAAAGGGAAGTTCAATGGCAACAGCTGGTGTTTATGGCTGAGGAGACAACTGAGAGTTGGATGCTGAGTTCTCATTTATATGTTCCTCTGATTATTCACATTAATAAAAAAGGCAGAAATAACAGAATTCATTAATGTTCTTAATTGTATTCATCTTCAGGAAAATATTGCTGTATGCTTTAATTTGGGACTCTTTTTTAGGATAAAGAGTAAGGATCAAGGATCCTTAGATGAGAAGTTGAGCTTAGATGGGAATTGCTGTAGACTCCACAAGACAAGATAAAAAGGCTATAAACTTAGGGATCTGAGTATGGATCAAGTTAGCTGAATAAGGGTAGAAGTACCTGAAGACAAAATCAAGAGTATTTGTTGTATAATTCAAGTAAAGCGTTAGACCATAATGGGTTATCTATTCAACTACAGATAATAGTCTTCATACTATTACCAATCATCTTTTAACTAATTCAGACAACGTGAATCGTTTATAATGAATCTGTGCAGTTAACTTTTGAGGAAATATTGGTCTTTAACTATCATTGAAAGTCCCAAAATTTTAACAATTGGTGCTCACTAAAGGGGGTTTTATTATGATACATTAGTATAAGATGTCATAAAAAGACGAGTTAAGAAAACTCTGGATGGAGTTGGCAACTAACAAGAACGCCTTAGAACCTGCCAATCATTTAGAATTCACTGCCTTGGAGGAGAAAATTACCAAGGTTTAGGAAGGAGTCAAAGATGTCTATAAATTTGGCAAAGAGTTACTAGGGAAAGTAACGTCATTAAAGAAGTAGTATCAAGGAACTTATCTTTCTCGTTGCAAACACTTTTGCAACCCATTCAATTCAAGACTAAATCTAGTTTGATAATCTCATAGAGGGGATTAGTCTGCGCCCATGTCTGGGAGCAGTTGAGCAAGCAAGGCAAGAGGAGCAGGTGGAAGGCCCGCGGCCTCTAACATTCAAAAACGCCCCAGAGAATCTGGCGGAATAGAAAAAAATTAAAAAAAACTGGCGGTCACAATTTCCCCAGAGATACTCATGTGGCAAGCACGATGCAACCAGTACATCAATACGCCACATTCCCAGCCACTTTTGTCGGTGGAATTCGGAGTCTGTGTGTATCTGGATATCCAAAAAATGGCCCTATGGGAAAAATTTTGTGAAGATGTACACAAAATTTTCCCGACTGCGGTGTACGTTGCACCTCACTCCATGTCGTGCGGTTGGCTGGACCTAGGTTTTGAAAGCAAAATAGCAGCAGACGAGGCTGCAGCAGTGCACGTAGTGGTCAACCTCCCCAAAGGGCAATGAGTCGCTGAAACTAAATGCACCAGATGGACAAAATCAAACCAAATTTTCCTCACATTTGACTTTTTGCCTACTATGGTAAAACGTGACATTTTGGAGCAACACCTGAAAGATGGTCTCGCCATATATGGCGAAATACAATCTTTCGAAATGCAACGTTTCACGCTGATGCCACACCTGTGCACCGGCAAAGCCATCGCAGTTCTGACCCCAACTGAGGAGATCGTGAAGGACCTAACCCAGATCCCGCACTCCACCTTTATTGATATCGCAGGGCACACCACCCACCTATTCTGGGTAACCGTGGACAGCGCGCCCCCATTTGCACCCACTGTGACACGTTTGGCCATAAGGCACACGCGTGCCCCATTAAAGAGGGCGTTACATTCCAAGAGCACCCCTCGGCGGCCATGGCCAGCGGAGAGGCGCACTATGAACCAACTGCAAGCACCAAAGAGGCTTTCCCGTGGGGAGCACAAGGCTGCTACCTATTGGTAAAGCCCATCTCCCTGCAGGAGTGGAAGAAGGCCAAGCAGGCCTGTAGGACTGCAGCCAAGGAAGCAGCCAAGGTCACCACCACCATCCCACACTCACAACGCCAGGAGGACATGGAGACCTTCGCGATGGAAGCAACTCGGGAATCCATCACCCAATCAGATTGGGAGGCCCAAGCCAAACGGGCCACTCAATCTGAGGATCCAATAGGAGATTCAATCTCACCCAATCACTGCACCCAAGCCCCAGTTGAAACTGACTTGGGACCTATCCCAACCAAAAATTTTTTTTTGCCCCACTCGACGGTGCACCGAACTTATCTGCACCGGAAAAAATTCGTCCGATGTCGGGAAAACAAAAAGTGAAGGCCAAAGCCAACGTGACTCTTTCCGCAAAAATTAACAAAAACCCCAATAGCGTTGCTGCTAATACCTGTGCTACTGTGAAAGCCCGTGGGGACCTGGAAGAGGCTGGTGGGCCAGGGGGCCCACCCCTCACACCTAAGGTGCAATGGGGGAAACCTTCACTCTAGGGATGCTGAATATCACCGGACTCAAGGCCTCCCCATCCCGGGCTAGGAAACTGAGTTTTTTACAAAATAATTTACCCGTGGATATCCTGGCCATCCAGGAAACCCACTGTCCACGAGGTTCCAAGGATGCTTGGAAAACAATGCTCCTACCATCCCTATCCTTTTGGTCGAAGCACTGTGGGGTGCTAATTCGGAAATACAATTTTTTCAAATTTACATCTTCAGAAACATTCCTAAATGACTGAGTGCTTGTTGTCACCTTTTCATGGGCCAATGTTGCACACACAATTGTCAACATTTATGCCCCAAACGGTGCACAAGAGCGTCAGGAATTTTTCTCATTGGTCAAATCCCTCCTGCTACCCCCCAATTCTTTCCTAATCAGTGACATGAACTGTTGGCTAACCTCACCAACGGACTGGTGGCCGCCCTCACCCCACACCCCACAGGGTCACATAGAACTACGCGTTCTAAAAGCCACCCTAGGGTTAATGGATGCACTGCCACAACATGCCCCACTGCTCAAAAACATGACGCGTCCCCACATCCACAATGGCCAATTAAGGTCCATGACCCGCATTGACCTTATTCTATCACCGGCGAAATTCCAACCCCGCATCTCCCAATTCAAAACAACGAAAATGGAATTCTCTGACCACCGACTGGTCTCAATAACATACCACTTACCTGTCACAGTTGCAAAGGCCCCACATTGGTGCAAAATCTGCCCCCAGAGCTTGCGTTGCCAGGATTTTCCACGTGGGTGGAAGAGGCAACTTTGGCAAAATTATTTGTTGCACCGTTTTGCGTGGACCCCATTTCCACATGGGCAACTTTCAAAAAAGACACCATCCGCCACTATCGCCATCTCTCATCCAGACGCTCACGAGCCACATCAGTGGTTATATCGCGCGCGCTGGCGGAATTGGCCCACTTGGAGTCCAACATTCCAGCCTCAGGATATAGCCCTGCATGGGGCCAGAAGTGGGCGGAGGCAGCTGCCCACCTCAACGCACTTGAAAGGCAACACAAACATCAGGCTTGTGTCCAATACAGGGCCACACGCATCACTAAAGGTGACAAGTGCATCGCATACTTCTTCAAAAATTTTTTTGCACCATGCCATAGTGTGGCCTGCACACAAGTGCAAAGATCAGATAATTCTATTGTGGACACACTGGCCAAAGTGGCAATCGAAATGCAAAGATATTACTCCGAGTTATACTGAGCCAAACCAATTCAGCCAGCCGAAATGGCGGAATTTCTTGACAGAGCTCATATCCGCACCATTTTCTGATACCCGGAAATAATGAATTTAATTACTCCAAACGAATTATGGACTACCATTCGCGGTGCGCCAAACTGAAAATGCCCAGGCCCAGATAGCATTCCATATGAGTTCTACAAAAAATATTTTAAATACATATCTCCATTGCTGCTAGCCTCACTCAACCAAAGCCTGTTGGAAACGCGCCTCCTACCAGGAGGACATGAGGCTTTTACAGTCACACTCTTCAAGAAAGGGGATAGGCTTAAATTAGCCAACTGGTGCCCCATTTCTCTAACAAACACAGACACCAAAATTTTAACAAAAATAATGGCTAACCGTTTAGGGACTGTAGCATCTGCCACCATCTCCCCAGAACAATTTGGTTTCATCCCCAGTATGTCAATTTTGGATAGCGTGCACTCTATGGCTAATTTGTGTCAGTCCACAGCCTCTGGGGCACTTGTATTCTTGGACCAACAAAAGGCCTATGATAGAGTAAACTGGGAATACCTTAGGGCCTGCCTCCAACAATTCCGCCTACCTCCCCACTTCATTAACTGGGTGATGCTGCTCACGGAATCTGCAACAATGGCAGTGCGCGGCCCAGGTTTCCTAATGGAAGTAGTCCATCCTCAAAGGGGCCTGCGACAAGGGGACCCCTGAGCCCACTCTTATACAACTTCAGCCTTGACCCACTACTGCGAAATGTGAATGCCCAACTCACTGGGGTCCATGTGCCAGGCCAAACCCCAGTCAAGATGATGGCATTTGCAGATGATTGCATGGTGGGGGTGTCTAATAATAAAGATGCACGCGCGCTTGAAGCCCTCATCCAGGAATATTCCCGGGTAAGCAACGCGACACTAAACGCCTCCAAAACCGAAATCATCCTCCTTGGTCGGTTTCAGAACTGCTGGGCCCCAGCAAGTAGTTCCCAACCCAGCCCAGCTGCTCGCACCAAGTCCACGCCTTACTAACTCAAAACACACCGCTCCACTGGTGCTCCCCTTTGTGCCGCGACCTACCATAGGACTGGTACGCCATCTGGGCGTGTGGTTGGAGGCAGGAGGATACGCGTCAGCAGTAATGGAGGGCCATATACTGGACAACGTGACGAAGCGAATCGCCTCTCTCAGAGCCCACCCTACTACCCTCACTGGCAGGGTTGTTCTTGCCAACTCTATGCTCCTATCCAAAGTCTGGTTTGGAGCCCACGCCATCCCCTTCTCCCCAAGCTTCTTCAAATCCCTGTATGCTTTGCTACAAGGTTGGCTTTGGTCAGGCCGCCCTCCACCAGTACGGTAAGAGGTCATGTTTGGCCCTCATCATCATGGTGGCATGGGCCTACTTGACTTCAAAGCCCATGCCGCCAAGATCCTAGGCACCTGGATTGCGGCCATCACTGCTCCTACACTCCCATCCCAACACTGTTCCCGCGCGGCCCGCACCAACTTCTCCTGAGCCTTGGGCCTCAACAATCCATCAAACCCCCACTCCCTGATGAAATACCTCGCATCACACACATCAGCCACAGGTCCTCACGGGACCAAAACCCACTACAAACGAATCCTACTCTCCATGCGAAGCGCAGAGTGGAGAATTCGTATTAGTGGACATACAACCCGAAGAGGCCGCTCCTCTCCTCAGTTCACACAAGAGGTACAGGGGCTACCCATCAATGATGGCGTGATCCCCATTCGACCCCAAGTCCTATCCAGGGTGGACTACCTGGACATGATGGACATCCCTTATTCCACTGAGACCCAAAAGACTATCTGGAAATACGCACACCATCCTCTGTTGCAGCCTCAAGTCCATTCCCATGTGTGGCGCTGCCTGAGGCGGGTGTATCGTACAGCTGAGCGCTCTAATGCTTTACACTCATCCTGTGTCGTGTGTGTCCAGTATGGAACGCTGTTTCACCGCCTGGAGAAGTGCCCCACCTCTAAAGTAATATGGCGCGAAGTCCAACGTCTGCTAGGCCAGGATCAAACACATCCCTTCAGTCTGTCAAGAGATATGTTTGCTTCATCAATGGCCTCCTCCCACTCTCCCTTCGTGCTCTGGTGGTTGCAATCGCCATGTGGACTATCCACACGATTGTCTTGGATGCCATCGCCGGATCCATCCCCACCCACACTGAAGCTGTCCACAGATTCCGGTCTCATTTGGTGGATCACTTTCAAGCGTGGATGTTTGGATATCTCCCACCACGTCGCCAGCAGCTGGTCTCCCTCCTGGTTCCCAGTCTGGTTCATCAAATCAGACCCCTTCCTCCACACGTGCTCAATAGTGGCTACGCCCCCTACACACGTTCCTTCCCCCTTCCCATAAGTGGCGTTCCCGCTGGCAACAAGAGATAGCATCGCTTCTCTGGGGTGCCTCACCTGGTACTGAGTTTTGTCTCGTCTGAGTCATATTTGGAAGTGTCCGTCCCATGGTCGGCCTTCCCCACAATAAATAAAAATCAGTAGGATCAAGGAAAACTTTCCTTTCTCGTTACAAACACTTTTGCAACCCATTCAATTCAAGACTAAATCTATATTGATAATCTCATAGAGGGGATTAGTCTGCGCCCATGTCTGGGAGCAGTTGGGCAAGCAAGGCAAGAGGAGCAGGTGGAAGGCCTGCGGCCTCTAACATTCAAAAACGCCCCGGAGAATCCGGCAGAATAGAAAAAAATCTAAAAAAACCGGCGGTCACAATTTCCCCGGAGATACTCACATGGCAAGCATGATGCAACCAGTACATCAACACGCCACATTCCCAGCCACTTTCATCGGTGGAATTTGGAGTACGTGTGTATCTGGACATCCAAAAAACGGCCCTATGGGAAAAATTTTGTAAAGATGTACACAAAATTTTCCTGACTGCGGTGTATGTTGCACCTCACTCCATGTCGTGCGGTTGGCTGGACCTAGGTTTTGAAAGCAAAATAGCAGCAGACGAGGCTGCAGCGGTGCGCATAGTGGTCGACCTCCCCAAAGGGCAATGGGTCATCAAAAAAATGCACCAGATGGACAAAATCAAACCAAATTTTCCTCACGTTTGACTTTTTGCCTACTACAGTAAAATGTGACATTTTGGAGCAACACCTGAAAGATGGTCTCGCCATATATGGCGAAATACAATCTTTCGAAATGCAATGTTTCATGCTGATGCCACACCTGTGCACTGGCAAAGCCATCGCAGTTCTGACCCCAACTGAGGAGATCATGAAGGACCTAACCCAGATCCACACTCCACCTTTATTGACATCGCAGGGCACACCACCCACCCATTCTGGGTAACCGTGGACAGCGCGCCCCCGTTTGCACCCACTGTGACATGTTCGGCCATAAGGCACACGCATGCCCCATCAAAGAGGGCGTCACATTCCAAGAGCACCACTTGGCAGCCATGGCCAGCGGAGAGGCGCACTACGAACCAACTGTAAGCACAGGAGGCTTTCCTGTGGGGAGCACAAGGCTGCTACCTATTGGTAAAGCCCATCTCCCCCAGGAGCGGAAGAAGGCAAAGCAGGCCCATAGGACCGCGGCCAAGGAAGCGGCCAAGGTCACCACCACCATCCCACACTCACAATGCCAGAAGGACATGGAGACCTTTGCGGCGGAGGCAACTTGGGAATCTATCACCCAATCAGATTGGGAGGCCCATGCTGAATGGGCCACTCAATCCGAGGATCTGATGGGAGATTTGATCTCACCCAATCGCTGCACCCAAGCCCCAGTCAAAACTGACTTGGGACCTATCCCAACTGAAAATTTTTTTTGACCCACTCAACAGTGCACTGAAATCATCCACAATGCAAAAAATTAGTCTGATGTCAGGAAAACAAAAGCAAAGGCCAAAGCCAATGCGACTCTTTCTGCTAAAATTAACAAAACTACCGATAACATTGCTACAAACCTGTGCTGCCATGAAGGCCTGTGGGGATCTAGAGGAGGCTAGTGGGCCCAAGTGCCCACCCCTCACACCTAAGGTGCGATGGGGAAACCTTCACTCTAGGGACGCTGAATATCACCGGACTCAAGGCCTCCCCGTCCCAGGCTAGGAAACTGAGTTTTTTACTAAACAATTTACCCGTGGATATCCTGGCCATCCAGGAAACCCACTGTCCACGAGGTTCCGAGGAAGCCTGGAAAACAATGCTCCTACCATCCCTATCCTTTTGATTGAAGCACTGTGGGGTGCTAATTTGGAAAAACAATTTTTCAAATTTACATCTTCAGAAACATTCCTAAATGGCCGAGTGCTCATTGTCACCTTCTCATGGGCCGATGTTGCACACACAATTGTCAACATTTACGCCCCAAACGGTGCACAAGAGCATCAGGAATTTTTCTCGTCAGTCAAATCCCTCCCACTACCCCCCGACTCTTTCCTAATTGGTGACATGAACTGTTGGCTAACCTCACCAACGGAACAGTGGCCACCCTTACCCCACGCCCCACAGGGTCACGTAGAACTACATATTCTAAAAGCCACCCTTGGGTTAATAGATGCGCGGCCGCGACATGCCCCACTGCTCAAAAACATGACGCGTCCCCACATCCACAACGGCCAATTAAGGTCCATGACCCACATTGACCTTATTCTAGCGCTGGCAAAATTCCAACCCCACATCTCCCACTTCAAAACAACGAAAATGGAATTCTCTGACCACCAACTGGTCTCGATAACATACCACTTACCTGTCACAGTTGCAAAGGCCCCACATTGGTGCAAAATCCGCCCCCCAGAGCTCGCGTCACCAGGATTTTCCATGTGGGTGGAAGAGGCAACATTGGCAAAATCGTTTGTTGCACCGTTTTGTGCGGACCCCATTTCCACATGGGCAACTTTCAAAGAAGACACCATCCGTCACTATCGCCATCTCTCATCCAGATGCTCACGAGCCACATCGGCGGTTATATCGTGTGCGCTGGCGGAATTGGCCCACTTGGAGCCCAACATTCCAGCCTCAGGATATAGCCCTGCATGGGGCCAGAAGTGGGCGGAGGCAGCTGCCCACCTCAACGCACTTGAAAGGCAACACAAACATCGGTTTTGTGTCCAATACAGGGCCACACGCATCACTAAAGGTGACAAGTGCATCGCATACTTCTTCAAAAAAAAAAATTTGCACCACGCCAGAGCGTGGCCTGCACACAGGTGCAAAGATCAGATAATTCTTTTTGTGGACACACTGGCCAAAGTGGCAATCGATATGCAAAGATATTACTCCAAGTTATACTGAGCCAAACCAATTCAGCCAGCCAAAATGGCAGAATTTCTCGACAGAGCTCATATCTGCACCATTTTCTGATACCAGGAAATAATGAATTTAATACTTTAAACGAATTATGGACTACCATTTGCGGTGCGCCAAACTGAAAATGCCCAGGCCCAGATGGCATTCCATATGAGTTGTACAAAAAATATTTTAAATAAATATCCCCATTGCTGCTAGCCTCACTCAACCAAAGCCTGTTGGAAACGCGCCTCCTACCAGGAGGACATGAGGCCTTTACGGTCACACTCTTCAAGAAAGGGGATAGGCTAGACTTAGCCAACTGGCGCCCCATTTCTCTAACAAACACAGACACCAAAATTTTAACAAAAATCATGGCTAACCGTTTAGGGACTTTAGCATCTGCCACCATCTCCCCAGAACAATTTGTTTCATCCCCAGAAGGTCAATTTGGGATAACGTGCACTCTATGGCTAATGTGTGTCAGTCCACAGCCTCTGGGGCACTTGTATTCTTGGACCAACAAAAGGCCTATGATAGAGTAAACTGGGAATACCTTAGGGCCTGCCTCCAACAATTCCGCCTACCTCCCCACTTCATTAACTGGGTGATGCTGCTCACGGAATCTGCAACAATGGCAGTGCGCGGCCCAGGTTTCCTAATGGAAGTAGTCCGTCCTCAAAGGGGCCTGCGACAAGGGGACCCCCTGAGCCCACTCTTATACAACTTCAGCCTTGACCCACTACTGCGAAATGTGAATGCCCAACTCACTGGGGTTCATGTGCCAGGCCAAACCCCAGTCAAGATGATGGCATTTTCAGATGATTGCGTGGTGGGGGTGTCTAATAACAAAGATGCACGCACGCTTGAAGCCCTCATCCAGGAATATTCCTGGGTAAGCAACGCGGCACTGAACGCCTCCAAAACCGAAATCATCCTCCTTGGTCAGTTTCAGAACTGCTGGGCCCCAGCAAGTAGTTCCCAACCCGGCCCATCTGCTCGCCCACGTCCACGCCTTACTAACTCAAAACACACCGCTCCGCTGGTGCTCCCCTTTGTGCCACGACCTACCATAGGATCGGTACGCCATCTGGGCGTGTGGTTGGAGGCAGGTGGATATGCGTCAGCAGTAATGGAGTGCCATATACTGGACAACGTGACGAAGCGAATCGCCTCTCTCAGAGCCCACCCTACTACCCTCACTGGCAGGGTTGTTCTTGCCAACTCTATGCTCCTATCCAAAGTCTGGTTCGGATCCCACGCCATCCCCTTCTCCTCAAGCTTCTTCAAATCCCTGTATACTTTGCTACAAGGTTGGCTTTGGTCAGGCCGCCCTCCACCAGTACGGCTAGAGGTCATGTTTGGCCCTCATCATCATAAAGGCATGGGCCTACTTGACTTCAAAGCCCATGCCGCCAAGATCCTGGGCACCTGGATTGCGGCCGTCACTGCTCCTACACTCCCATCCCAACACTGGTCCCGCGCGGCCCGCTCCAACTTCTCCCGAGCCTTGGGCCTCAACAATCCATCAAACCCCCACTCCCTGATGAAATACTTCGCATCACACACATCAGCCACAGGTCCTCACGGGACCAAAACCCACTACAAACGAATCCTACTCTCCATGCGAAGCGCAGAGTGGAGAATTCGTATTAGTGGACATACAACCTGAAGAGGCCGCCCCTCTCCTCAGTTCACACAAGAGGTACAGGGGCTACCCATCCATGATGGCGTGATCCCCATTCGACTACAAGTCCTATCCAGGCTGGACTACCTAGACATGATGGACATCCCTTATTCCACTGAGACCCAAAAGACTATCTGGAAATACACACACCATCCTCTGTTGCAGCCTCAAATCCGCTCCCATGTGTGGCGCTGCCTGAGGCGGGTGTATCGTACAGCTGAGCGCTCTAATGCTTTACATTCATCCTGTGTCATGTGTGGCCATTATGGAACGCTGTTTCACCGCCTGGAGAAGTGCCCCACCTCTAAAGTAATATGGCGCGAAGTCCAACGTCTGCTAGGCCAGGATCAAACACATCCCTTCAGTCTGTCAAGAGATATGTTTGCTTCATCAATGGCCTCCCCCTCCCACCCTCCCTCCGTGCTCTGGTGGTTGCAATCGCCATATGGACTATCCACACGATTGTCTTGGATGCCATCGCTGGATCCATCCCCACCCTCCCTGAAGCTGTCCACAGATTCTGGTTCACTTGGTGGATCACTTTCAAGCGTGGATGTTTGGATATCTCCCACCACATCGCCAACAGCTGGTCTCCTCCTGGTTCCCAGTCTGGTTCATCAAATCAGACCCCTTCCTCCACACGTGCTCAATAGTGGCTACGCCCCCTACACACGTTCCCTCCCCCTTCCCATAAGTGGCGTTCCCGCTGGCAACAAGAGATAGCATCGCTTCTCTGGGGTGCCTCCCCTGGTACTAAGTTTTGTCTCGTCTGAGTCATATTCGGAAGTGTCGTCCCATGGTCGGCCTTCCCGCAATAAATCTTGAAAAATTTAAAGAAGTAGGATCAAGATATAGTTTAAAAGTTTTATTCTTGAAAACCAAATATAATGTGGACTGCATTTTATTGCATTCATTTAGCGCAGACATAGAACGTTTAATGAAGCAAGTCAACGAGTTGAAGACTTATAAATGTGAATGTGAGCTCTATACGATGACTGATGCTAGAAAAAGGACTCCAAAAATTCCAGTTGGTAAATTGACTATTCCTTAAAATATGCCAACCAAATTTTCATCCATTTCAGAGAGACTTATAAAATTATTCCTCAAGTCAGTTGAGTAGCCAAACCAAGAGTATTGGCTAGAGAAACTTTGTAAAAATTTAGAGCTACACCAAAAATACCCACAATCGGTCAGGATAACGCCCCTGCGTTCTCTCAATTGTTTGACATGAGAATGTTTGGGTACAGAGATTGTCAAAAATTGTTAACGATGATGAACTGTTTGTACACTGACTGTCAGATTTTTGTGTTGCCCTATCTATGGGGGACAGCTGGTCATACATGGAGGCTAAAGCGGCCATGATGAAGAATTTGGAAATCCCATGCGTATGTCAAAGTGCAAACAAGAGTTCATGAAAATCCAATTCCATAAGGACGAGTTTTTAGCAAGTTTTACTGATCAATTCTACCAAGAATTGCAGATTTTGGTCGGAGCAAATATACTGGATATTTTGACATGTGGATCATTTTGTAAGCGGCCCTTTGGCCCTATGGTAATTTACATTAACTGATGTTTTCATTATTGCAACTGAGATTACCACCTTGTTAAATTGTGGATCATTTGAAGATATTAGGAGCTACATTTGTTTCCTTAGATAGAAGCTTCAAACTAAGTCCAGTGCAAAGTTTTATTCTTACAAAGGAGACTGAGAGCACTAAGGAGTCCAACAATCAAATTAGCCAGGAAATAAGCTCAATGAGTAAATGCGGATTGATAAGAATAATAAATGTTGTTTTTAGTGCAGAGGAAAGGGGCACTCCGCTGTTCAATGCAAAAGGCAAAGGGACAGATGAACGTGGTCCAGGTAAAAGAAGCCAAACCTGCACAGGAGTTAGGAAAAGGCCCTGCAGCCTAGATGGGAAACAGTTTAGAGCTGCGGATAAACCTGTTCCACAAATATTTTGTTTAAAGAAATATACATTTGTGATCTGTTAGCCAATGATGACATGCAGGACAACTTTATCAAGTGGTCAATTTGTATTAATACAGTAAACAGATCTGGAGTAAAGGGGATTGACACTAAACTAATCAAGGAAGTTTCTCACTAGTATGCGCAACAACTAGCAGAAAAGATTTGAGCCACATTGAATCTGGAAGAGTTGACTGAGGTTAAATTAGATGAGGCAAACCTGTCTATCCCCCTTAGCATGATTAAGGGATTGTTTCTTGATTTATCACCACAAATTATTCACACCCTTGATTTGGCACATAATGCTGCTATACACTTAGCAAATATGATTTTACAATACTCTTAGTGTAAATTTATTCGAATTATTTGAGGTACGCCGACCAGGGGACGGACAGTACCAATCACAACACTCAAAATGGCGAAACAAACTACTAACCAGGTGGGAAGCAGACACTGCTTAACCCACGATGGCAGAGGGTGAGGAGGGGTTGGGGGGTTGATTTTCAGAAAGACCCACCTCGATCAAGGGGTGTGGTTACAGTACCAGATCAGAGCAGAGAGCCAGGACGTTGGGGCATCTGCATAGTGGGGGCTGAGGTCAGCGTAGTAGGAGTTTTCCACTTCTGCATCAAGATAATGATGGGAAAAGTGTTTCAACAAAAGCTGCGAGGAGAACTTCAGCTTCTTTGCGGGCTTCAGGAAGTTGGGTGAAAAGGGAGATACTGTGGCGGGTGATTTTGGCTGAGGGGTTGAATGAAGCAAGCGTTGCAAAATTCATAACAGCGATTTCAGCATCATCAAATAGTTTTGAGATGTCACTGCTGGGAGATTCAGGGAAGTCGGGGGGAAGAAGATGGTGAGCAGGCCATGCTGGAGCTGAGCCACTGACTGGGCCACCGCGGTGCGTAGTTTTGGGTAATGAGGAGAGGTCACCGCAGCTAAGGCGAGCTGGTGGTCACTTTGGAAGGGGGCTGTATTGGGTAGAGGAGAAAAATGGCGAGGGGTAGGGGTTTCATCGAAGTCAGGAAGGAAAAATTCTGCCCGACCATAATCACCATGGCAGAGAGGTTGACCTGTATGCTTACTAATGAGGATTTTACCTGATTCGTCAGTTTCAGCCAATAAATCCCATGGATTTTGGTACACTGAAATACTGGCGTTTAAATTTGAGTGGGTAGGATTGGGCGAATGGGCAGCTGCTTGGGTGCGAATGTTGGTCCAAGCATTGCTCTGATTGGCTGGCATAGATTTAGGTGGGAGAGTGAGGATGGAGGTTTTGGGTGGGGCTGATTTTCCATGTGGGCCCACTGAACGAGATTGGAGGGTGGGAGGGGGCAGCAAAGCGCCCCATACTGAACCTCCAGAGGGGGGCTCAGAAGCTGCATCAGCAGATTTGGCCTTAGGGCACAATCTTTTTGCATGGTCGAGGCCAAAGCAGAGGGAACAAATCTGCCTACCATTATTGACCCGAGCCCAAAAGAAATGATCAGGCGCTGCAGCCACACTAGCGCGGGGTGGGATTTGTTGGGCTATGGTAGGGTGGTGTGGTATGATGGTGGCTGTTGCACGAGGAGCAGCAAGGCGTTCTGCACCAGATGGAATGGCAAAGATGAGGTTGGGCTGAGTGCCATAAGCCATGAGCCCCGCGACCAACTGGTCTTACAAAACCTGGGGTGGAAGGTGGGATGGGAGATTTGCAAAGGATACCACTAGCGTGGTGTCTGAAGGGAGGCGAGTACGGGTTGTGGAAATGGGGTTTTTTTTATAAATTAGAGGAGTTTGTGCTGCCGCTTCAGCATCCTCCTCAGATTGGAACCCAACGTCAAAGTAGCCCTTAAAAATGCGGAAGTCTATAAAGCCAGCTACCGCAAAGGCTGTAGTGGCTAGGTCAATAATTGCCTTATTGGCATATGGGAACAAACGCCCATAGTTCACTCTAAGGCAATAGCGAATAGCAGAGCGAGGGAGGGCGAGAGGATGGGGGAGAGAAGGGTGAACGCGCGCCAGGTGGAGCGCTAAGTCTCGTGGGGGGACAAAACGGTTGGAAGCAGTGGGCGGGCTGTTTGAACTCATCTGAACGCGCTTGCCTGCAGGGCGGAAAACGCTAGGTGGGGGTGCACGGCTGCCCCACACTGGGGTGGCAGGAGGCAGAGACAAGGACATCAAAGAATAGGTTTGGGAAGATGGCTGTGGATAAATAAACTTAAATTTATAATAGCTCAAAAGTGACTTTGAGTGGTTAAAGAGAGTTAAAAGTTCTCTTAGTGTAAATATATTTAAATTTAATTTTATTGTGGGGAAGGCCGACCATGGGACGGACACTTCCGAATATGACTCAGACGAGACAAAACTTAGTACCAGGAGGCACCCCAGAGAAGCGATGCTATCTCTTGTTGCCAGCGGGAACGCCACTTATGGGAAGGGGGAGGGAACGTGTGTAGGGGGCGTAGCCACTATTGAGAACGTGTGGAGGAAGGGGTCAGATTTGATGAATCAGACTGGGAACCAGGAGGAGACCAGCTGTCGGCGACGTGGTGGGAGATATCCAAACATCCACGCTTGAAAGTGATCCACCAAATGAGACCAGAATCTGTGGACAGCTTCAGGGAGGGTGGGGATGGATCCAGCGATGGCATCCAAGACAATCATGTGGATAGTCCACATGGCGATTGCAACCACCAGAGCACGGAGGGAGGGTGGGAGGGGGAGGCCATTGATGAAGCAAACATATCTCTTAACAGACTGAAGGGATATGTTTGATCCTGGACTAGCAGACGTTGGACTTCGCGCCATATTACTTTAGAGGTGGGGCACTTCTCCAGGCGGTGAAACAGCGTTCCATACTGGCCACACACGACACAGGATGAGTGTAAAGCATTAGAGCGCTCAGCTGTACGATACACCCGCCTCAGGCAGCGCCACACATGGGAGCGGACTTGAGACTGCAACAGAGGATGGTGTGCGTATTTCCAGATAGTCTTTTGGGTCTCAGTGGAATAAGGGATGTCCATCATGTCCAGGTAGTCCAGCCTGGATAGGACTTGGGGTTGACTGGGGATCACGCCATCATGGATGGGTAGCCCCTGTACCTCTTGTGTGAACTGAGGAGAGGGGCGGCCTCTTCAGGTTGTATGTCCACTAATACGAATTCTCCACTCTGCGCTTCGCATGGAGAGTAGGATTCGTTTGTATTGGAGTTTTGGTCCCGTGAATACCTGTGGCTTATGTGTGTGATGCGAGGTATTTCATCAGGGAGTGGGGGTTTGATGGATTGTTGAGGCCCAAGGCTCGGGAGAAGTTGGAGCGGGCCACGCGGGACCAGTGTTGGGATGGGAGTGTAGGAGCAGTGACGGCCGCAATCCAGGTGCCCAGGATCATGGCAGCATGGGCTTTGAAGTCAAGTAGGCCCATGCCACCATGATGATGAGGGCCAAACATGACCTCTAGCCGTACTGGTGGAGGGCGGCCTGACCAAAGCTAACCTTGTAGCAAAGCATACAGGGATTTGAAGAAGCTTGAGGAGAAGGGGATGGCGTGGGCTCCGAACCAGACTTTGGATAGGAGCATAGAGTTGGCAAGAACAACCCTGCCAGTGAGGGTAGTAGGGTGGGCTCTGAGAGAAGCGAATCGCTTCGTCACGTTGTCCAGTATATGGCACTCCATTACTGCTGACGCATATCCACCTGCCTCCAACCACACGCCCAGATGGCGTACTGGTCCTATGGTAGGTCGTGGCACAAGGGGAGCACCAGTGGAGCGGTGTGTTTTGAGTTAGTAAGGCGTGGACGTGGGCGAGCAGATGGGCCGGGTTGGGAACTACTTGCTGGGGCCCAGCAGTTCTGAAACTGACCAAGGAGGATGATTTCGGTTTTGGAGGCGTTCAGTGCCGCGTTGCTTACCCAGGAATATTCCTGGATGAGGGCTTCAAGCGTGCGTGCATCTTTGTTATTAGACACCCCCACCACGCAATCATCTGAAAATGCCATCATCTTGACTGGGGTTTGGCCTGGCACATGAACCCCAGTGAGTTGGGCATTCACATTTCGCAGTAGTGGGTCAAGGCTGAAGTTGTATAAGAGTGGGCTCAGGGGGTCCCCTTGTCGCAGGCCCCTTTGAGGACGGACTACTTCCATTAGGAAACCTGGGCCGCGCACTGCCATTGTTGCAGATTCCGTGAGCAGCATCACCCAGTTAATGAAGTGGGGAGGTAGGCGGAATTGTTGGAGGCAGGCCCTAAGGTATTCCCAGTTTACTCTATCATAGGCCTTTTGTTGGTCCAAGAATACAAGTGCCCCAGAGGCTGTGGACTGACACACATTAGCCACAGAGTGCACGTTATCCCAAATCGACCTTCTGGAGATGAAACCAAATTGTTCTGGGGAGATGGTGGCAGATGCTACAGTCCCTAAACGGTTAGCCATGATTTTTGTTAAAATTTTGGTGTCTGTGTTTGTTAGAGAAATGGGGCACCAGTTGGCTAATTTTAGCCTATCCCCTTTCTTGAAGAGTGTGACCGTAAAGGCCTCATGTCCTCCTGGTAGGAGGCGCGTTTCCAACAGGCTTTGGTTGAGTGAGGCTAGCAGCAATGGGGATATTTATTTAAAATATATTTTGTAGAAATCATATGGAATGCCATCTGGGCCTGGGCACTTTTGGTTTGGCGCACCGCGAATGGTAGTCCATAATTTGTTCAGAGTAATTAAATTCATTATTTATGGGTATCAGAAAATGGTGCGGATATGAGCTCACTCAAGAAATTCCGCCATTTCGCCTGGCTGAATTGGTTCGGCTTGGTATAACTTGGAGTAATATCTTTGCATTTCGATTGCCACTTCAGCCAGTGTGTCCACAATAGAATTATCCGATCTTCGCACCTATGTGCAGGCCACGCTCTGGCGTGGTGCAAATTTTTTTAAGAAGTATGCGGTGCACTTGTCACCTTTAGTGATGCGTGTGGCCCTGTATTGGACACAAAACCGATGTTTGTGTTGCCTTTCAAGTGCGTTGAGGTGGGCTGCTGCCTCCGCCCACTTCTGGCCCCATGCAGGGCTATATCCTGAGGCTGGAATGTTGGACTCCAAGTGGGCTAATTCCGCCAGCTCATGCGATATAACCACCGATGTGGCTTGTGAGCGTCTGGATGAGAGATGGTGATAGTGGCAGATGGTTTCTTCTATAAAAGTTGCCCATGTGGAAATGGGGTCCGTGCAAAACGGTGCAACAAACGATTTTGTAAAAGTTGCCCCTTCCACCCACATGGAAAATCCTGGCGACGCGAGCTCTGGGGGGCGGATTTTGCACCAATGTGGGACCTTTGCAACTGTAACGGGTAAGTGGTATGTTATTGAGACCAGTCAGTGGTCAGAGAATTCCATTTTCGTTATTTTGAAGTGGGAGATGTGGGGTTGGAATTTCGCTGGCACTAGAATAAGGTCGATGCAGGTCATGGACCTTAATTGGCCATTGTGGACGTGGGGACGCGTCATGTTTTTGAGCAGTGGGGCATGTCATGGCAGCGCATCCATTAACCCAAGGGTGGCTTTTAGAATATGTAGCTCTACGTGACCCTGTGGGGCGTGGGGTAAGGGTGGCCACTGTTCCGTTGGTGAGGTTAGCCAACAGTTCATGTCACCAATTAGGAAAGAATCGGGGGTAGTGGGAGGGATTTGACTGACGAGAAAAATTCCTGATGCTCTTGTGCACCGTTTGGGGCATAAATGTTGACGATTGTGTGTGCAACATCAGCCCATGAGAAGGTGATAATGAGCACTCGGCCATTTGGGAATGTTTCTGAAGATATAAATTTGAAAAATTGTTTTTCCAAATTAACACCCCACAGTGCTTCAACCAAAAGGATAGGGATGGTAGGAGCATTGTTTTCCAAGCTTCCTCGGAACCTCGTGGACAGTGGGTTTCCTGGATGGCCAGAATATCCACGGGTAAATTGTTTTGTAAAAAACTCAGTTTCCTAGCCTGGGACAGGGAGGCCTTGAGTCCAGCGATATTCAGCGTCCCTATAGTGAAGGTTTCCCCATCACACCTTAGGTGCGAGGGGGTGGGCCCCCTGGCCCACCAGCCTCTTCCAGGTCCCCATGGGCTTTCACAGCAGCGTGGGTATTAGCAGCAACGCTATTGGGGTTTTTGTTAATTTTTGTGGAAAGAGTCGCGTTGGCTTTGGTCTTCGCTTTTTGTTTTCCTGACATCAGACGAATTTTTTGCGGTGCGGATAAGTTCAGTGCACCGTTGAGTGGGGCAAAAAAAAATTTTTCAGTTGGGATAGATCCCAAGTTGGTTTTGACCGGGGCTTGGGTGCAGCGATTGGGTGAGATCGAATCTCCCATCAGATCCTCAGATTGAGTGGCCCGTTTGGCATGGGCCTCCCAATCTGATTGGGTGATGGATTCCTGAGTTGCTTCCACCGCAAAGGTCTCCATGTCCTCCTGGCGTTGTGAGTGTGGGATGGTGGTGGTGACCTTGGCCGCTTCCTTGGCCGCGGTCCTACGGGCCTGCTTGGCCTTCTTCCGCTCCTGGGGGGAGATGGGCTTTACCAATAGGTAGCAGCCTTGTGCTCCCCACAGGAAAGCCTCCTTGGTGCTTGCGGTTGGTTCGTAGTGCGCCTCTCCATTGGCCATGGCTGCTGAGGGGTGCTCTTGGAATGTGACGCCCTCTTTGATGGGGCATGCGTGTGCCTTATGGCCAAACATGTCACAGTGGGTGCAAACGGGGGGCGCGCTGTCCACGGTTACCCAGAATGGGTGGGTGGTATGCCCTGCGATGTCAATAAAGGTGGAGTGCGGGATCTGGGTTAGGTCCTTCGCGATCTCCTCAGTTGGGGTCAGAACTGCGATGGCTTTGCCAGTGCACAGGTGTGGCATCAGCGTGAAACGTTGCATTTCGAAAGATTGTATTTTGCTGTATATGGCGTGACCATCTTTCAGGTGTTGCTCCAAAATGTCACATTTTACCGTAGTAGGCAAAAAGTCAAACGTGAGGAAAATTTGGTTTGATTTTGTCCATCTGGTGCATTTAGTTTTGATGACCTGTTGCCCTTCAGGGAGGTCGACCAATATGCGCACCGCTGCAGCCTCATCTGCTGCTATTTTGCTTTTGAAACCTAGGTCTAGCCAACCGCGTGACATGGAGTGAGGTGCAACGTACACCGCAGTCAGGAAAATTTTGTGTACATCTTCACAAAATTTTTCCCATAGGGCCGTTTTTTGGATGTCCAGATACACACGGACTCCAAATTCCACCAACGAAAGTGGCTGGGAATGTGGCGTGTTGATGTACTGGTTGCATCATGCTTGCCACGCGAGTATCTCCAGGGAAATTGTGACCGCCAGTTTTTTTAGATTTTTTTCTATTCCGCCAGATTCTCCGGGGCGTTTTTGCACGTTAGAGGCCGCAGGCCTTCCGCCTGCTCCTCTTGCCTTGCTTGCCCAACTGCTCCCAGACATGGGCGCAGACTAATCCCCTCTATGAGATTATCAAGCTAGATTTAGTCTTGAATTGAATGGGTTGCAAGAGTGTTTGCAACGAGAAAGAAAAGTTTTTTCTTAGTGTAAATTTATTGATATACTAATTAATCAAGTATGGGTGCAGGCGATAATTGACAGTAGAGCGCCTATCAACATTGTCTCAAACAAAATGGTGAAAGAATTGAGAACCTTAAATGATCTGGAACACAAAAAAGAATATGGGGCAGCTGAGTCAAATTCAAACAATTTCCTGTGGAGCGTATAGCGCTTTGCCACTGCAATTTAGATAGTTAGTGGAATCTGCAACAGCAATAGTTTTGGCCAACCAAAACTATGATATTCTTATATATGTAGTTTCTATAAAAGTACGGAATTAAATGTTGCTTCAAAGATCATACATTGACCATATTGGGTCAGACGTTAACACTAGTTTATCAGAGAGATTGTGAAACTCCACTAACCAAGAGGAATAATTTCATCAAACTGATTTACAATGATGACATTGTCTCGATTTATTACCAATTGATTAGGCAAAAATGAAGAGAAAAGCCAAAAGAAATCCTAGAAAATTGGAGAGTTCCGTTGGGTATCAAAAATTTGATAATCATACCAGCAGGATTGCAGACCATAATTGACACTGTATTGTCATTGGAGATACCTGAGCTTCTGTATGGAGAAATCAGGAGCCCCTGGAAGAAGTCCAGGGTAGAGCCTTGAGTGACTCCTGGAATAATTATGCTGGGTCTTGGAAAATTAGAGTTCTCCTGGCAAATTTGAGTGAAAAACTGATGAAGATTGAGATGAAACAGATCATCACATTTGTTTATTTAATCCTGAAAGCATAACTGACGAAATTTGACGATTTTGGGACTGTCAAGGTTCTGATATATCGGACAATAAGCCTGAAATAGCTATGGCAGATTGGGGAGAATCTGCCAACCTTGATACTAATTACAATTATCCAAGTACCTTGAGTTGAGGCAATTTTGGGTCAGAAACATGTTTTATTGGATCTCCTACAAATAGGGTGATAAGGCGATGCCAACATTCAACAAATATTGAGTAAGATTGCCTCAAACTAAGGCGATAAATAATTGAATACCATACTCTGCCAGAACCAATGAGATACGGCAGAATTTAATAGCTAAGCTGAGAGAATGGTATCATACAAAGTTACTGAGATATAATCGAGATGAGACGATTGAAGGAGGAGGATTGTTAGTAGTTTTGAAAAGAGTGGAGCAGCTAGTAACCACTATAAATATTAAATAAATAAAAAGTCATTTGGGGCAATAGCACCTTAAATTATTATATTTTAAAGTGTTTTCAAGGACCAATAATCATAATACCATCTGTCTGATTGCTCAGTGTATTCAACCTTGTGAAAAATCTCCCAGTGTATCTCAATGATTCTGCTGCAGCTATAACAGCTACCCACAATGGGATGGGATTACTGACAGTGGTGATTGAGAGCATCAATCTATTGGTCTAGAGAGCAACTCGCTGATCTGATGGACAGACAGCAGGAAGAAGTGCTTGAATTATTTTGACAAGTGTTGAAAAGTATTTGCCCAAGATGACCACAAGTTGGGATGTGCGAGGTATGTCATCCACAAAGTTAACACCGGAATAAATTTGCTGATAATGAAGAGACCAATTTGATGGTCAAAGGCTGCTGAGGTGGTAACGGAAAAAGAGATCAACAATTTAGTGAAGCATGAGCTTCTAGTTCCATCATCAAGTTCCTGGGAGAGCCCTATCCTTAGTGTGAAGAAGAAGGTTGGCTTGATTGGGTGGTGATTAAATTATCAGAAGCTGAATAAGATAACAAAGAAGGATTCATATCCACTACCACAGATTGACGATGTATTAGATAAATTTGAAAAAGCAAATTATTCCTCCATAATGGATCTATTTTCTGGGATTTTGGATAATCAATTTGCCAACTAAATACCAGAAGAATCTTCTCGATCATCACCGCGAAGGGCTGCATCAACTGACAAGGATGCCCCAAGGTCTATGTATTGCGCCAGCGACTTTTCAGAGGGCCAAGGGATGCTTTCTTAAATGAATTAAAGTTGTCATGCGTCCTGGTGTACTTGGACGATATAAATGTGTTCATTAGGACATTTACTGAGCATTTACGCCACTTGAAAGAAGTCTTCAAGAGACTTCCCATGGCTAACCTGAAGATCAAGCTGAGGAAGTGCCACTTCTTCAAAAAAGTGTTGTAATATCTGGGATTCGTTATCAACTATAATGGACTGCAGCCGCAAGCCAGAAAATCGAAACTATAGAGCAAATGACCATCCTGAAAAGTGTCTGAGATATCCAAGTGCTCCTTGGAATGGTCATATACTACTGAAGATTCATATATGATTTTGTGAGAGTCTATGCGAACATCTTTCATTTTCTGAAGGATCCAAAAAGGATTCGTTTGAATAAAGAGGCCCAGAGTTCTTTCAAAGTATATACGCCAGTATCTGACATAATCTACAATGCTAATATATTTAAATTCTAATTGAGAATTTCTAGTCAAACTGATTCTTTATTAATGGCGATTGGTGCTGTACTGAGCCAAGTAGATGAGCTTGAGGATGAGCATCCATTAGCTTATGTGAGCTGGAAACTATCAGCAGCCAAAAAGAATTACACCATTACTACTGTGAATGCCTTGTGCAATTTATGCATATAAACAGTTCTGGGTGTATATTCATGGAATGCACAATATAGTTGTAAGTCCTGGAGACCAGACCCTACACCTGGATAGGGAGCAATACTCCTTCTGGACAAAAAGGGGCCCTAAGACCTAAGTGGACCTCCTGTCACAGTTGAGCAACTTTGCGCATGTGGTAGATTACACTAAGTGACCGTTCTTTCCTCCAAGGATAACAAATTTGAACCCCTTCCCCCTCTTCAACCCTCTTAAGTTTGATAAAGAGGGTCTGCAGAGAGTTCATGCAAGCCAGGGGCCATGGGCAGGCCCCTAGGACCCCTCACTCCCTAGGCAAATTATGCCAAAATTTTGAGGAAATTGCCTGTGCCATCCTTGGGGCCCTGTCGTCAAATTCCAGCCTGGGGGAGCCAGTCTGGACTTTCTGGCACCGAAAATCAAATTAGGATATAATACTGATCTTGGACCAGGCATTGAACAACTCGGACCAGTTGCCTCAACTCTCTGAGATAGATCTGGGAAGTTTGGATCATGTGAAAAGCCCAATCTAGAGTTTGGACCAGGTCACTCTTAACTCAGTTCAACTGCCACAGTACCCCTGTATGAATTCAGAAGGTCTGAATCATGTAAGTAGAATGACTCGGATGGCCAGGGCCTGGATTGGCACCATCAACCAGGCTTGGGTCCAAAAATATGGAAAAGTTTTAGATTTTTTTTCAATTTTCCAGACTTTGAGCATCCCCCACCCCCTCCTCACCAGCCAACTAGATTCTATTTGATAACCCTCAAACGAAAAATCCTGTAACACTTCCCCAATTGGTTTTTATGACTTTTAAGTCAACCGCCCTTCCCCAGGGGCTGTTGTTAGTTCTTTCTCTTACTTTCTCATGCTTTGCGCCTGATAAAATCTCATATACCCCACTCAGCTTATTGTGGCCTCCATCCGCCTTATTTTATTTATTGATAATTCTGCTGTAAACCCAGAAAGATTGCGTTGCCGCCCAGATACTTCTTCCAATGCTCACCAACTAGATTATCTTGTCAATCAACCCTGCCACCTGGCACTGCATCATGAGTTTATTAAACCAGCATGCCCTCAATTGAAGCTGCTTCCTCATCCATTATTGCACATCTGTCAAATGCAAATCCATCTTTCCGTTCTGATGTTGACTTTCCAGAAGCCACTCCCCCATTAGAACAGCACCAGAGAGGCCCTGCATTGCCACTCATGGAGTTTGGACTCCAATTTAATCCATCAGCTAGTGACCTTGCTCACCCTTCGGGCCTGGAGTGCCCTGTTCAGGGAGAGCTTGGTCCTGACGCCCCATGAAGTCCTCATTCTCCCCCTATTTTACAAACAATTGCATAGCAGGCCTTGTGACACCCCTTATTGGCCTTTAACTTTATCTATTTGGACCTGAATTTCAGCAACTGTGAATCCTGGAGGAGTTGTCATCCTCCCTGCCTCCCCCACCCTTTAGGGTTGCCTCCGCAAAACTTGCAGTTGCCCCCATTGCAACTATTTGTTTTTCCTTGGGGTCCTTTAGTATGTTAATGAACTTTTGCTTCCCTCACGTTTCCAATAGAACTACACTTATACAAGTCACTTGGTGTGGGATCCACTAATGGATGCCACATAATTTTATCAAAGTGAGAATCTTACTTTTTAATAAAAGTATAAAATAACTCTTTATTAAAGTTTTTATGTTTTTTATTGTTTTAAGTGGGGAAAAACCAAGAAAGGTCCTTTTTTTGATACTAGTATTTCCTATTTAAACTAGTTCAAATTTTGAGACCAAGGGTATTTAAGGCAAAAAATATAAAGCTGATTCATCTAAATTAGGAAATATAGGCTTTTGGCCTATAATCGAAGATAAATATTTTGAGGCAAAACTGACCTGTGGGGTAATGATTTTAATGAATTGTATCCAATCACCAATGAGTAAAATCTTCTCACCTTGGTGGTGGTCAGACTCATGTGGTAATTATTGGTTAATTTGCACCCAATCATTGATGGGAAAAATCTTCTCACCTTGGGGTTCAGATCTGAGTGGTAATGATTTGTTAATTCACACCCAATCATCAACAGGTAAATTTTCTCACCTCACGGAGGTTCATATCTGTGCGATATTGAACACCTTGAATTCAGTTGAGAAGTCGGAGTAATCCTATTATTAGTTATTACCTTTTTAAGCCGATTTTTGTGATAAACCTTATTTTTCCAATAGTTAGGATTCCACCAAGAATCCGCTAAGGTCTTTTCGCTATTGGTACTCATATCATTAATAGCCATATTATTATTTGATGATTGGGCAGGAGATGGGTTAATCATGGCAGCAGATTTAGAAACACTAATACCTCCAACATTCTTTTTTTTAAGTCAAGAAGGAGAATGTCTGACATTGCCCCACTCAAGAATGTTGGGAGGGGTGTAGGGTCATAAGAAGTGGCCATGTACCCAGATTATGATAATTATTGTAGCCAAAGACTTTATATAATACTCACTTCCTCTCTTATACATGATTGTAAATGGCCCCTCCCAGTTGGATCCAAGTTTGCCACTTTGGGGAGTTATGCGATTGTGGTAATATAAAACCCTATCCAACACTTGGTAAGATGTAGAGGAGCTCGGAGCTCATTGGCAGCTTGGCTTCTTTTAGTCACTGTTTTTTCTTGGCTAGACTTTCCAGCATATAATTCTTAATCCTTAGTGCGCGAAGGTTTAGACTGAGGTCCACAAGGGGTAGCATCCTTGGAAGAGCGATTCTCTTGAGTCTTGGAACAAGAAACGGCTTCCTCCACGGGCTTAGAGGTAGACTTCTCTTTTTTAGGCTGTACTTTGGGAGCCTGAACTTCTTCTTCGAAGTCAGCCTCACTTAAGAGATTGAAGGGGTTTTGGGATGTGACTTTCGTGTCAACCACTCGTTGTTCACCTGGCTTAATCACAACCTCATCTGGCACAAAATTTGGAATACCATCTCTAGCCTCCACTGAATCATGCAATTTCTTAGTGTTGCACCCAGAGGTGACATAATGTAAAGGTAAAACGGAAGAGGGGTATTAAACTAGGCAGGTGTAGTCATTCTTGATGAGTTCTTTGTTAGATAATACTAATGGAACTTCATAGTTCATTAAAGATAGGGACCCTTGTTTCATGTTGATGATGCCTTCATACTCAATCATAAACTGAGTACTTATAAGCATACCATAATCGTTATTATCTAAAGCCACTGCGGGAGCTGATAGAATAAGCTTACCAATACGAATGGGAAGGGAGTTTAGTAAGCACCCAGTGCGCGGGTGTTGCTAGGACCAGCGGTTCCAAAGTCTTGGTTGTACTCCAAGTCAGGTGCAAGTTTGATCTTTTTCATCAACTTGGAGGAGATTATGTTCACCGGGGAGCCTGTATCTAAGATAGCCATCATCCAAACTTTTTGGATAACTACTTTGACCTTCATAAGTATCCCCCAGAAGTGGGCGATAGCGCTAAGACCTCCTTAAGATGGAAATTAGAGGTTAATTTGCACACAGTATTGGGGTAATTTTCCTGGATAGACTGCAAGGTATGGCCATGCTGGATAGGGCGAATAAGGTGAGAAAACACCTCATCTGCATCGCTGGCAGTATTGATAATGATTGGCTCTCCTAGAACTTGGCTGAGATACATCTCTTCAGGTATGGTGGCTTCATCCACTCCTCCAGCATTTAGGCGATCAAGGACCTCCCTTTCCGCGGGAGCTCCCAATAAGTAGTACCCAACATCATTGTAACCCCCCTCAGAGTCAGCCTCAGGGGTATTCTCAACCATGGGAAAGGTTACAATTGAAGTGGGGGAGACAGTCATGAGAGGTGGGGTAATTATCTTTGTTTTAACCGGCATTTTTTTAACCCCAATAGTTCTGGAGGATATACCCTTAAGCGCGCACCTATTGACTGAGCTGAAGGGGAAACCACAGTAGGGATCTCCGATTTACATGAATGAGGAATGTCCGTTTTATATCGCACTGAAGAAGCAGGTTTTGTGGGGAGAATAGGCACAGGTGGCCTCACTTCCAATGGTTCAATAGGCCGCAGCTCACCTGAAGGAATATGGGCGACGTCTAACAAAGCCTCTTTTATATCACGGAAGGTTGTAAAGTGGCGTTTCACTGATATGATATGCCTGGCTAGAGAGGGTTGTGAGCTAACCCTGTTAATATGACGACGATAGCTTTATCCATGGTAAGCAGGTTAGACATAGCCAGCCTTTGAGCAGTGAGATAGAAACGCTCAGCAAAACTAACAAGGGTTTCACCCCCATACATGGCAAGGCGCATGAAAGCTTGTTTTTCCCTGTATAAGCTCTTCTTGGATCCGAATTCAGCCAAGAGGGCCTTCTTAACATTTGACCAGATGTGCTGAGGATCCAGTTGAGGAACGATCAACTCTTGGGCTTTGCAGCTTAAACAGTGAAGAATGTACTGAACTTTCTGTTTATCAGTGGCGCCATCCTTCGCAGCTTCATAGATGTACAAAAAGGAAGCAATGCTCCCTTCACCCAGGGTGTATCTTTCCTTTAGAGGTAGTTTAAATGGCCGTTGCTCTAACTTTTTGAGATGGGAGAAAGAGCTGGCTAGTTGCTTCTCGAGAGCAACTAATCGCGTTTCAGGTGAGCTGCTCACGTTTACAGCCTCCATTGCTTTTAATACTTATCAAATTATTCAGGGTAATGACTCCTGTAGTGAGCACCAGTTTGTGGGATCCATCGACGGATGCCACAAATATTTTATCAAAGTGAGAATCTTACTTTTTAATAAAAGTATAAAATAACTCTTTATTAAAGTTTTTATGTTTTTTATTGTTTTAAGCGGAGCAAAACCAAAAAAGGTCCTTCTTTTGATACTAGTATTTCCTATTTAAACTAGTTCAAATTTTGATACCATGGGTATTCGAGGCAAAAACATATAAAGCTGAGTCATCTAAATTAGGTAATATAGGCTTTCAGCCTATCAGATTGAAGATAAATATTTTGAGGCAAAACTGACCTGTGGGTTATGATTTGATGAATTGTATCCAATCACCAATGAGTAAAATCTTCTCACCTTGGTGGTGGTTAGACTCATGTGGTAATGATTGGTTAATATGCACCTAATCATTGACGGGTAAAATCTTCTCACCTCGGTGGTGGTCAGACTCATGTGATAATGATTGGTTAATTTTCACCCAATCATTGATGGGTAAAATCTTCTCACCTCGGGAGGGTTCAGATCTGAGTGGTAATGATTTGTTAATTCGCACCCAATCATTGATGGGTAAAATCTTCTCACCTCGCGGAGGTTCAGATCTGTGCAATATTGAACACCTCGAATTTGGCTGAGAAGTCATTGTAATCCTATTATTAGTTATTACCTTTTTAAGCCAATTTTTGTGATAAACCTTATTTTTCCAATAGTTAGGATTTCACTGAGAATCCGCCAAGGTCTTTTCACCATTGGTACTCATATCAAGAATAACCACAATACTATTTGATGATTGGACAGGAGATGGGCCAATCATGGTAGCAGAGTCGGGAGCACTAATACCTCCAACATTCTTTTTCTTAAGGTGAGAAGGAGAATGTCAGACACTTGGACTGCTGTGCCCATAGCATTCTGTGGTCTCCACTGGGCGTTCACGCACCCTGATTGGGAGCCCAGACTAATTCTTATCAGCTAAATCCCTGACATAATGAACTGACCTGTTATCTTGGCCTTCTCTGCCCTCCTCGCTGGCACTGGCAAAGCGTTGGCCTATGCACTTACACTTAATGTTCACTCCCTCTGCGACCTGGTCTTTTCCTGCTGATCTGATGCCTTATTCATCAGAGCTTTATGACAGGCTTTAATAAACTGGTCCACACCCAACCAAGCCCCAGCGATGAGTGTCACCCCCTCAGTTAACATGATAAGAATGGGGCCCCTATCCCTTCTGATGAGGTGACTGATTAAGTCCTGGGTGTCCTGGCGGGGCTCCAGGAGCACTTTACTGCTGATGGTGGGAATTCCCCGCCACCCTATAATGCTCAGCAGAGTGTGGATCTCCTCAACGCCCTGGATGGGGATGCCCACCACGGAATAGAGAGAGGGCTCCTCTCTACAGCCAAAGCAGGCAACTCTATTCTCTGCTTGTGCTGGTCACATCAGTGGTCCAGGCCTCAGAGTCAAGACCAGTGAACCCTTTCAATCTCTTTACATTGGGACAGTCAGCTATGGACCAACCCTACCTGATTGAACCTTTTTGGTCCTGGCTCCCACTGTGCCAATCGCCTCCAAAGTTGCTATCTCTGCCTTCCGTGTTGCCATAGACTCCATTGTGGGCCACTCATGCATCCTGGGACCCTCTTTCAGGGTCCCTAGAAATGCTATCTCAGTGGCCTGCACAATTGGTGCCAGACCCTTCCATGTCCCCGCATGTGCTGTTGAAACTCTTGAGGTACTACTTACCTTCCTGTCCCCTCTGCCAGTGGTCGCGGTCAAGGGGAGCGTCCCCCTGGGCTTGCGACCCTTTGCCCCCCTCTGTGTCAACCTTGGGTATTCCCCTTTGAAGAAACCCCTTCCTGAAGCTTCCCCTCTACCTAATCTTGATCGGGAGGGTGGCCAGTTAGGCTCCCAGAGTTCAGATCTGTTCTGTCCGGCATTATTGTCCCCCTGGTTGAACTCTACTACCCACTGAAGAGGGTGGAGCGGGATTATGCATCAACCCCCGCCTTCTCATTTGGGGCAAGGAGGAAGTGGCTCTCTTATCTCAGGAACAAACCAGCCCGCACCTCCTTAGAAATATCTTTTTATGATGGGTCATGCACTTCCTCTGCTGCTCTCTCTTGCTCTACCAAAAAAGAGGATCAAACCTTCTTCCTGTTTCCTGTATCCTTCCCCTCAGAGAGATGGGTGAGAGCACCGTACAAGAACTCCTTGACATGGGAGCAGAGGGTAACTATTGATCTCAGTGTTTCATGCTCCCTGATCCAGGTGATATAGGAATCTTCGTCCAACCTGAGCGCCTCATTAGAGCTTTTGAAGCTCTACTGTATCTGATGCCACTTACACTTTCCCATTCACGACTTTGGGCTTTTGTGACCACTTCTTGACAGTACAGAATTTGCTCCATTCTGTAATTCTGGGGGTGGGCTGATGGCGTCGCGATCAGTTCCATATCAGCCTTATTAGTAACCCCTTGTTATTCACGAACCTTAAGCTGGTTGGAGAGTTTTCCCTGCTGGAAACCCTTCCCCTGGGCACCTCTCTTGGCTCGATATTCCCTCCTGACCCTGCAACAATAGACCTCCCATTGGACTTCCCTTCCTTCCTAACCCCTTATAAGGCTATCTTTAACAAGTCTCTGGCATCTAAGCTTCCCCTCTACTCCTAAAATGAGAAGAGGAAAAGGCTTTGTGGGATTTGGATACATGAGATGTAGGAGAAGGGGTGGCTCATTAAGAAATCCTCCCCCGTCGCCTCCCTCATAGTTTTCTCTAGGAAATCAGATGGCTCCCTGCGCCATTCTGTCGATTTTGGCCAGCTCAACAACATTACTATCCCAATCCATACCCCCTGCCCTTGTAAAAACCATCGCCAAGACTATTGCTAAGTCCTGCGTCTTCTTGAAGTTGGACCTTATAAATGCCTTCGATCAGTTTATGGTGGCAAGTGGGCAGGAGTGGCTTACAGCTATCTTCACCCGCTGAGGCCTCTTCCAATTTAGGGTGATGCCCTTTGGAATAAAAAAATGCAATGGCCATCTTCCAGCGCTTCATCAATGATGTGCTAGGGGACTTGCGCTTCTCTTGTGTCATTAACTACATTGACAATATTCTGATCCATTCCCCCAGCCCAGAACAATATGCCAAGGAACTAGAAGCGGTGAAGCCAGACCTACACAGGTCAGGAATCTTCATGAAGCCTTCCAAGTGTGAATTCTTCAGGGACAAGTTAACCTTCTTAGGCAACCTTGCCTTAAAGGATGGCTATACTGTTCCCCCCTGCAAGCTTATGGCTATCCATTCATGGCCAACCCCAAGTATGCAAAAGAAACTTTGAATCTTCCTTGGCACTGTAACCTTTTTGAAAATTTTCCTCAACCCTCACCCAACTAGTGGTACGCCTCCACCCTCTCACAGGGAGAATGTTCCTTTCAAGTGGTCGCATGAATGCCAGCAGGTCTTTGAGTCTAATAAGGAGGTCTTTATAAGAATTTTGTGAGAAATTATGATAAGCAGGCGCCATGAAGGCTACGAAATTATTAGTTCCATGGCTCTAGCAAATATCTTTCAATTGCAACGAAGTTATTAGTTCCATTGTTATAGTTGATTCCAATCGGAAATACAGAATCCTGTATGAAAAGAGACCAAAATTATGCTAATCAAGACAAAAATCATGTAATTTATTAGTTAGAAATTAGGGACATTTTTAGAAGTAGATTTAGTAGGTATGCGTGAGGATTTTGAGATGCACCTAAGGGAAGATCTTTCCTATTAGATGACCGATATTGCTGATTATTAATGCCACACTTGTTGGCCAGATTTGATAATGTTCTTATTTGATGAGACCGAATTTCTTATATGGTTTATTGCCTCATCAGAGAGTTTATCATCACCCTTCAGAGAAGGTTGATAACTACAAAGGGTTGATCATCAGTCTATCCTAGAATCAGGTATCTCTAATGTAGATTTTACAAAATCATTAGACTGAGATATCAAATCTTAATCTTAAGTAAATTTGGTCATTGTAGATGAATCCCCAACAATGCCCCCCTCAAGATCTTGCCTAGGGGGCACATACTTACGCAGAAATCTACTATGCACTATATTGATAACAGTACCAGTATCAACAGTGGCAATGGAGCTTTCAATACCCCAAATGATAAATAATACGATATGGCCCAGCCCATAAGGTGTAAAGTTTGTAGATCCTTTATCCCGGCTATGGTGATAGAAGAGTACCAAATCTCCAACTTGATTTTCTGGTAGTTTAGGTCTACTAGCGTTGGTTTTTGTTCCCTCCTTTAAGGTGGTAGCAGCAAGGGAACTTGAAGCTAATTATTGTAATCAAATAATTTTCATCAGCTAGCCTCCTAATAAATAAATAAGTAGTTTACAGGGCAGCTTCTTCAAGTATAGGTTGTACACTTGAGGAGAGAATAGGATCCCAACCATATAAAGATTTAAAAAACCACATTTTAATTAGACGATGGTAGCTAACTCTATAGGCTAACATTGCACTAGGAAAATAAATATTACATCTACTAGGGTCATTGAAAGCCATCTAATTAAGAATGGCTACAAGGGTGCCATTTTCTCATTCAACTGCACCATTAGTAGTAGGATTATATGGGGACGTGAATGACAGATAATTACCCATTAACTTAGTAAGTTTGGATACCACCTGAAAAATGAAGTTGGTCCCATTATCCAATAATAGGACTTTCAGGCTACAATGCCTGGTGAAAACTTGCTTAAAAAGAAAAGACGCCGTAGCCTTTGTGGTGACCTTGGAAGCTGAGATAGTTTCAATCCATTTAGTAAAATGTTCAATAGCTAACAAAAAATATCAATGTCCATAAGTGGCAGTAGGGATAGGACCCACCACATTGATACTCATAGTAGAGAAAGTTTTAGAGGGACCCACAATTTTGTATTGGAACATAGGATTTCCACCACTTTGTTGTTGGCACATAAGACAAGACCTAACACAGTGTATAAAGTCCAGCATGTTATACCAGTAACAATGAGTTTTCAACCACTGTAGGGTTTTAGCAACAGCTCCATGCCCTACGGTTTGGTGGGCCTCTATAATAGTATCAGTCCTCGCAGAGGGCCAAATAAAGGACAACCACTTTGACCCCACTTTTTTGTATAATGAACCTTCTTTAGCCTTGGATCTTTGGTTAAGGATTGTAACTTTGAGATAATATCCTTATATTCCCAGTACCAGAGCTCAGGTCTACCAATCAAGTCATAGATGTGGTCCTCCTCGGCAGAAAATAACGTTAGGATAGGCAATCGAGGAAGTCCATCAGCGTTTTGATGAATAGCGCCAGTGCGATGTTGAATAGTAGTCATAATTCTGGATCTATAGAGCCATTCTAGCTAAGCACCCATCTGTATCCTTCATCTGTTGCAAACACTTCAGGGAAGCGTGATCCATGACTATAGTAAAAATGCTTGCCATAGAGGTAAGGCCAGAAATGCCTGATGGCTGACAAGACTGTAGACCATTCTCTCTCAGTAATGCTATAATTGCTTTCGTCCTTAGAAAAGTTTTACTATAGTAAATGATGGGGTGATCAACCAGGTTAGTATCATGTTGAGCCATAATGGCTCCAATAGCAATATCACCGACACTGGTAAATAGTTTAAAAGGTTTGGAAAAGTCAGGATGAGCTAAGATTAAGGCACTCATTAAGGCTTGGCACAACAGATCAAAACTTTCTGCTGCGTTTATTTCCATACAAAAGGGACTTTTTGTAAAAGCTAGACTAAAGGTTCCGCAATCTCCACAAAATGAGGGATGAATTGTCAGTAATAATTAACCATCCCTAAAAACACTTGAATATCACAAAAAAATTAGGAACAGGCATGTCTGAGATAGCTTCTATCTTATTAGATAAGGGTAAATTTCCTTGCGATTAACTTTATGACCTAAGAATTCCATCTCATCCTTAAAAAAGGCACATTTGGATGGTTTTAGCTTAAGTAAAGCAAGACTCATCCAACCAGAAACTTTCTTTAAATGAGACAAACGTTCAGTAAAGTGCGAGAAAACACAGTAACATCGCCTAAATATACCAAAACACAAGAAAGTTTCAAACCTCCAAAAAAGCCATCAATGGCTCACTGGAAAGTAACAAAAGCATTACAAAACCCAAGCGACATATGAGTGGGCTTAAATAACCCCTCACTAGAAATTAAAGCACATCTTTGAGATCTTCTGGAGCTAGGTCAATTTGCTAATAACCACTCGCAAGATCCATAGCTGAGAAGTATTATGATCCAGACATTAATCTCAATGAATCATCAATGCAACTTTTCTTTCTCGTTGCAATCAATTTGCAACCTATTCAATTCAAGTCTGAATCTAGTTTGATAATCTCACAGAGGAGATTAGTCTGCGCCCATGTCAGGGAGAAGTTGGGCAAGTAAGGTAAGAGGAGCAGGTGGAAGGCCCACAGCCTCAAACGTTTGAAAACGCCCTGGAGAAACCGGCGGAATAGACAGAAATTTTAAAAAACTGGCGGTCACTATTTCCCCAGAAATCCTCACATGGCAAGCATGATGCAACCAGTACATCAGCACGCCACACTCCCAGCCACTTTTTTCAGTTGAAAATAGAGTCCACGTGTTTCTGGACATCCAACAAATGGCTTTATGGGAAAAATTTTGTGAAGATGTGCACACCTATTTCCTGACTGCGGTGTATGTCACACCTCACTCCATGTCACGTGGTTGGCTGGACCTAGGTTTCAAAAACAAAGAGGCAGCAGATGAGGCTGCTGCGGTGCGCGTAGTGGTTGACCTCCCCAAAAGGCAATAGGTCGTCAAAACCAAATGCACCAGATGGATGAAATCAAACCAAATTTTCTCACGTTTGACTTTTTGCCTACTACGGTAAAACGTGACATTTTGGAGCAACACCTGAAAGATGGTCTCGCCATATACGGCGAAATACAATCTTTCGAAATGCAACGTTTCACGCTGATGCCACACCTGTGCACTGGCAAAGCCATCGCAGTTCTGACCCTGACCGAGGAGATCACAAAGGACCTAACCCAGATCCTGCACTCCACTTTTATTAATATCAAAGGGCATACCACCCACCCATTTCAGGTGACCTTGGACAGTGCGCCCCCCATTTGCACCCACTGTGACGCTTCAGCCATAAGGCGCATGCATGCCCACCAAGGAGGGCGTCACATTCCAAGAGCACCCCTCGGCATCCATGGCCAATGGAGAGGCGCACTACAAACCAACCGCAAGCACCAAGGAGGCTTTCCCGGGGAGCACAAGGCTGCTACCTATTGGTAAAGCCTATCTCCCTGCAAGAGCAGAAGAAGGCCAAGCAGGGCTGCAGCCAAGGAAGCGGCCAAAGCCACCACCGCTATCCCACACTCCTGACGTGTGTGTGTGTGTGTGTGTGTGTGTGTGTGTGTGTGTGTGTGTGTGTGTGTGTGTGTGTGTGTGTGTAGGAGGACATTGAAACCTTTGTGGTGGAAGCAACTCGGGAATACATCAACCAATCAGATTGGGAAGCCTATGCTGATTGGGCCACTCAATCCGAGGATCTGATGGGGGACTCAATCTCAATCAATCATTGCACCCAAGCTCTGGAGGAAACTGACTTGGGGCCCATCCCAACTGAAAATTTTTTTGACCCGCTCAACAGTGCACCAAACTTATCCACACTGCAAAGATTTGTCCGATGTAGGGGAAACAAAAAGCGAAGGCAAAAGCCAATGCGAACCTTTCTGCTAAAATTAACAAAACTACCGATAACATTGCTACAAACCTGTGCTGCCATGAAGGCCTGTGGGGATCTAGAGGAGGCTAGTGGGCCCAAGTGCCCACCCCTCACACCTAAGTTGCAATGGGGAAACCTTCACTTTAGGGACGTTAAATATTGCCAGACTCAAGGCCTCGCCATCCCAGGCTAAGAAACTGAGTTTTTTACAACAAATTTACCCGTGGATATCCTGGCATAAGGAGTCCCACTGTCCGCGAGGTTCCAAGGAAGATTGGAAAACAATGCTCCTCCCATCCCTATCCTTTTGGTCAGAGCACTGTGGGGTGCTAATTCAGAAAAATAATTTTTTTCAAATTTTTATCATCAGAAACATTCCTCAATGGCTGAGTCCTCATTGTCACTTTCTTGTGGGCTGACGTGGTACACGCTATTGTCAACATCTATGCCCCAAAACAATGCATGAGAGCATCAGGAATTTTCTCATCGGTTAAATCCCTCCTGCTACCCCCAGACCCTTTCATAGTTGGCAACATGAACTGTTGGCTAAACTCACCCACAGACCGCTGGCCTTCCTCCTCCCACGCCCCCAGGGTCACATAGAACTTCGCGTTTTAAAGGTCACCCTTGGGCTAATGGATGTGCTGCCACAGCAAGCCCCACTGCTTGAGAACATGATGCGCCCCCACATTCACAACGGCCAATTAAGGACATGTCCCGCATCAACCTTATCCTTATGTCAGCGAAATTACAACCCCACATATCCCACTTTAAAACAACAAAAATGGAATTCTCCAACCATTGACTAGACTCGATAACCTACCACCTACCTGTCACAGCTGCTAAGGCCCCACATTGGTGCAAAATCCGCCCCTCTAAGCTCACGTCGCCAGGATTTTCCATGTGGGTGGAATCAGCACCTTTGGCAAAAGAGTTTGTTGCACAGTTTTGCGCAGACCCCATTTCCACATGGGCAACTTAAAAGATGATACCATCTGCCACTCTCGCCACCTCTCCTCCAGATGCTCACGAGCCACATCAGCTGTCATTTCGTGCGCTCTGGCAGAGTTGGCACACCTGGAGTCCATTATCCCAGCTACAGGATACAGCTCTGCATGGAGCTGGAAGTGGGCGGAGGCAGCCGTCCACCTCAACGCGCAAAAAAGCAACACAAACATTGGGTTTGTGTTTAGTACAGGGCCAAACGCATCACAAAAGGCGACAAGTGCACCGCACATTTTTTTAAAAAATTTGCACCATGCCAGAGCGTGGCCTGCACATAGGTGCGAAGATCGGATAATTCTATTGTGGACACACTGGCTGAAGTGGCAATTGAAACACAAGAGTATTACTCCAAATTGTACCAATCTGATCCAATTCAGCTGGCCAAAGTGGCGGAATTTCTTGACTGAGACCACATACGCACCATTTTCTGATACCCGAAATAATGAATTTGATTACTCCAAATGAATTATGGACAGCCATTCGCGGTGCACCAAACCAAAAATGCCCAGGCCCAGATGGCATTCCATATGAATTCTATAAAAAGTACTTCAAAAAATATATCCCTACTACTGTTGGCCTCACTTAACCAGAGCCTTTTGGAAATGCGCCTCCTACCAGGAGGTCAAGAGGCCTTCACCGTCACACTCTTCAAGAAAGGGGACAAGCTAGACTTAGCCAACTGGCACCCCATTTCTTTAACTAACACGGATACAAAATTTTAACCAAAACCATGGCTAACCATTTAGGGATTGTAGCATCTTTCGCCATCTCCCCAAAACAATTCAGTTTCATACCCAGAAGGTCAATTTGGGACAACGTGCAATATGTGGCCAACATATGCCAGTCCACAGCCTCTGGGGCACTTGTATTCTTGGACCAACAGAAGGCCTATGATAGAGTAAACTGGGAATACTTCAGGGCCTGCCTCCATCAATTACGCTTACCCCCTCGCTTCTCAAAAGGTAATGTTGCTCACGGAATCTGCAACAATGGCAGTGCGTGGCCCTGGCTTCCTAACAGAAGTAATCCGCCCTCAAAGGGGCTTGCGACAGTAGATCCCCTTAGCCCACTCTTATACAACTTCAGCATTGACCCACTACTTCAAAATGCAAATGCCCTACTCAACGGGGTCCATGTGCCAGGCCAAGCCCCAGTTAAGATGATGGCGTTTGCAGATGAATGTGTGGTTGGGGTGTCTAATAATAAAGACGCATGCGCACTTGAAGCTCTCATCCAGGAATATCCTGGGTAAGTAATGCTGCACTGAACGCTTCCAAAACCGAAATTATCCTCCTTGGTCGGTATCAAGCATGCTGGGCCCCAGCGACCAGTGCCCAGCCCAGCCCATCTGCTCGCACACGTGCTCACCCTCCCTGCTCACCCCACATCGCCCCACTAGTGCTCCGCTTTGTGCCACGCCCTACCATAGGGCCATTCCGCCATCTGGGCGTTGGGTGGAGGCAGGCGGATACGCATCAGCAGTAATGGAGAGTCATATTCTAGACAACGTGACAAAGCGCATCGCCTCCATCAGAGCCCACCCTAAATCCTTTACTGGCATGGTCGTTTTGGCCAACTCTATGCTATTCTTCAAAGTCTGGTTTGGAGTCTACGCCATCCCCTTCTCCCCAAGCTTCTTCAAATCCTTGCATGCCCTGCTGCAAGGATGGCTATGGTCAGGTCGCCCTCCACCAGTACGGTTAGAGGTCATGTTTGGCCCTCATCAGCATGGTGGCATGGGCCTGCTTGACTTCAGAGCCCATGCGGCCAAGATCTTGGGTACCTGGATTGCGGCCATCACCACCCCTACACTCCCCTCCCAACACTAATCCTGCGTGGCCCGCTCCAACTTCTCCCGCGCCTTGGGCCTCAACAATCCATAGAGCCCCCACTCCCGGATGAAATACCTGGCTTCACACCCATCGGCCACAGGTCCTCACGGTACTAAAACCCACTAAAAACGAATCCTCCTCTCCATGCGGAGCGCTGAGTGGAGAATTCATATTAGTGGACACACAGCCCAGAAAGGCCGCCCCTCTCCTCAGTTCACACAAGAGGTACAGGGGTTACCCATTTAAGATGGCGTGATCCCCACACGGCCCCATGTCCTATCCAGGGTGGGCTACCTGGACATGGTGGACATCCCTTACTCCATTGAGACCCAAAAAACTATCTGGAGATACGCACACCATCCTCTGTTGCAGCCTCAAATCCGTTCCCATGTGTGGCGCTTCCTGAGGCGGGTGTACCAAACGGCTGAGTGCTCTAACGCTTTACACTCATCCTGCATCATGTGTGGCCAGTATGGAACGCTGTTCCACCACCTGGAGAAGTGTCCTACCTCCAAAGTGATATGGCGCGAAGTCCAACGTCTGCTAGGCTAGGATCAAACTTATCCCTTCAGCCTGTCAAGAGATATGTTTGCATTATCAATGGCCTCCCCTCTTCCACCCTCCCTCCGTGCTCTAGTGGTTGCAATAGCCATGTGGACTATCCACACGATTGTCTTGGATGCCATCACAGGCTCCACCCCCACCCTCCCAGAAGCTGTCCACAGATTCTGGTCTTATTTGGTGGACCACTTTCAGGTGTGGATGTTTAGATACCTCCCACCACATCGCCGACAGCTGGTCTCCTCCTGGTTCCCAGTTTGGTTCATCAAATCAGACCCTTTCCTCCACACGTATTCAATTGTGGCTATGGCCCATTCACACATTCCCTCCCCCTCCCCATAAGTGGCGTTCCCACTGGCAACAAGAGATAGCATCGCTTCTCCAGGGTGTCTTCCATGTTACTAAGTTTTGTCTCTTTTGGATTGACATTTGGAAGTGTCCGTCACCTGGTCGACCTTCCTCGCAATAAATTTAAAATGAATCATCAATGCGAGGTAGAAAATAAGAATCCTTTTGAGTAAAAGCATTGAGCCAACCATAATCAATAACCACTCTATGGCACCCATCTTTTTTGAATGAGTAGTAAAGGAGAAGCCCATGGACCCTTGGAAGGCGTCAGTAGCCCGGAATTGAGGAGTTGTTTCAGTTCCACTGAGACCTGAGATTCCTCAACTTTAGATTTATGATATGGTTAAGCTCGAATAGGGGGAATATCACCAGTTTTACCTGATGCTGCACACCTTTCATTAGTTCAAAATATTCAGATCCTTAGGCAAATATGTCCGCATATTATTTAATCAGAGCCTCAGCTTCATACTGTTGTTCTGGAGTGTGAGAAGACCCAAATTTGACGTCAATTCTAGCAATGATAGGGGGATCTTCCAACAAAAATCACGTAAATCTCCACTCCTGAGATGGATAAGCTTTCACTCACAGGAGTAGGCCACACATAGGCAATTGTGTTATTGCGATTCAATTGCATAGGTCAAGAAGTGAAATTAGCTAGTATATTGAAACAGTACCATCATAAGCAGGATCAAGGATACCTGGGCAGGGTAAGGCCTCCAAATGAGGGGGATTTTGGTTACCAAAGATCTCTAATACAAGATCATAGGGTACAAATACTTGTACCCCCATATCAACAACGACTTGAAATTTTAGGGGAATGGTAATCGAAGAGCTAGAATATGAAGACATGTCCTCAGAGTCACAAGCTGACGGAGGTGTAAGTATAGTTCTTGGTCCCAAGATTCAGTATTCTAAATGAGATATAGAAGTGGGGTATTTCAACAATCAAACACGTCGTTTGAGTTTGCCTTTGCTATTGGGAACATCCTTTAAAATTAAAGGTACCTGGTACCCAATTAAAGAAAGGTATCTATCCTTAAGGCTTTTTTATTGCATCAAAATCTATGAGAAACTTAGTCCCCAAGAGTAAGTCATAGAAGTTGTTATCCAATACTACTGCAGGGGCAAATACAACAATTTTCTAAAGCGCATTGGAAGAGAGGAGTAAGCTCCTATAGACTTAGTGTAGGAAGGAACAGAAGTTTGTAGTCTTGGGAATGGTTTAAGTCTGGCACAAATTTGATCTCTTTCATAAGCCTGGATGAGATTACATTGATGGGCGATCCCGTATCAATAATATCCAAAACTTTCACCTTATGCACAATGACTTCCACCCTAGTCACATCAGAGCCAAAGTTTGAGATTGAAAACACTTGGGGATTGATTGATTGAAAGGAATTAGAAGTAGTTTAAGCAGAAGAGTAAGTAGAAATGGTATCTTTGTTGGCTGATTTATTAGGAACATCAAGCTCACCAGGAGCGGATATCACATAGTAATTGGTAGAAGAGTTAGAAGATTTTGATGGAGGCACAGGAGGTAGCTCAGCACAAAAAGCCTCATGCTATATGCTGACTCCTCTTTTTTTGACTCTTCTGCTTGCTTTTTCCAACATTAAGATACAATATGACCCATGAGGCCACAAGAAGAGCACGGTTCCTTATTCAGTTTAGTTTAGGGCTTAGGTGGCATCGCATGGATAAAATTTATGATGGTTATTTGAGGAGGTCAGGTGTACCACACCATTGGGAATCACCATGAGCACTTCTTTGATGTCAATAATGGATCGGAAATTTCTCTTAAGAGATTTCAAATGTAGTAGTAACTGAGTGCTAGAAGTGAATGCACTCATTACTGCTGATATGGCATCATCTATGGTAATCTGGTCGCAAGTGGCAAGAGTTTGGGCTTCAAGTAGAATCTTTTTAACAAAATCTTGGATAGACTCTCCTTGTTTGATTTAAATATTCATAAAAGCTTGCTTTTGGTTTGAGAGGATTTGGTAACTGCCAAATTCCTTAATAAGGCGGTTTTCACTTGAGCCCATGTATTGCAAACCTTTAATTAAGGTATCATGATTTCTTGTGCAAACCAGCTTAGGCAAGGGGTAATATGCCGGACCTTCTGTTGATCAGATGCCCCATCCATTGCACGCTCTTAGAAAAAGAGGAACGAATGGATACTACCTTCACCCAGCTCAAACTTATCCTTAAAAGTAGGTTTGAAGGTAGTGAGTTCATTGTTTAAAACATGTATACCCAATACCAAGACCAGCTCAGCTTTGGAGGGTTCTGATTCTGGGATATGAGCTTGAGAAGGAATTCGATCAACTTGCTGCCTTAGAAAATTGAGGCCTACTGTAAAGTATGAACCCATTGAGCAAGATGATTATTCGCAGGTTGTTGATTCAAGTAAGAAATCGCAGTGAACATCTCGGCCAGCTTATTTTCAAGTACTCCGCCTATTGCAGAAAACCGTTCTATGGAAGCGTTTAGCCTTGCAAACTGGGTTTCTTGAGTAGTTTGATTAGCATCGCATAGGCGATGGGCATGATCCACGCCATCCAATAAGTTGGTTAATGAGTAATCAGGGTCAGTCAGAAGGCCTTCTAAGGACAAAAACACCCTTGAGCTATGGCTCAGATTTGATTTTCTAATGCTTGTACTCATGATACTAGTAGCATCAAAGATACAAAATTGTGCATTAGAAGCGAGGAGCCGGGGGGATCAGGAGTCCTGGGGGTCCTTGTGACCCATCTCTACATTTTGGCCCCGGTGGCCTTGTTGACCCACCGGACCAGGAGGACCATGTTCACCAGGATGTCCTGGGGTTACCAATGGGGAACTAGATGGTCCTGGTGGTCCAGGAGGACCAACAGGGCTGTGTTCACATTCTCTGATAGTACCTGCCATTTGGACAAGATGTTGGAATAGCCTGATAAGCTTATTTAAGCGCTCCTCATGTTTGACCTGCAATTGATCCAGTTGTCTCTTATTCTCATCCTCAAGGGAGGTGATATGGTAGTAAATAGGGTTAGTGACATCGCTAACTTGCTGAGATACTCCTTGGCCAATGTATCCCACAACTCCATTATTGATTTTCACTAACTGGTTATGAATAATGCTAATTTCTCTTCTATTATTGATAATGGCTTCCCAATTGTCCTGTCCAAAGTTAGAGGCCGTTTCATAAAATGAAGATAATTGAGAGTGAAATTGTTGCATCAGAATCAACTGGCGCTGGATCTCGGTGATGCAACCCCAAAATCTGGAGTACATCGTGAATAGTGGAATGTACATAATGGTGGACGTACTGCTTAGTTTTAGGCACCAACTTTGTTAGGCTGTAACACTGCTTGGTTGTATAATTTCATCATGTTTTCAGCAATTTTAGAAGCTCGGTCACTATTAGGACAAGCACCAGGCTGAATAGCCCCCTTATAAATTCTTTGACGGTTTCTTCAACATTTGCGGCTTGAATCTGATAATTATTTTGGTCAGGGCCCTCAATGGCCAAGTCCATAGTAGCTTGAAATTGCAGATTATTGGTAGATGCAGAAGGCATCTCTTGACTGTTGGAGTGTACCCATTGCGTGATACTCATTGATTCCTCAGAAGAGGAGCTTTTATCGCTAGACATATTAATGGTTGTGGAAGTATAATTTTCACTAGGTAACCTTGGAAGCAGACCTGGCAGAGAGCACCAGTATTGGAATTTCGTGAGAAATTATGATAAGCAGGCGCTATGAAGGCTATAAAAATTATTAGTTCTGTGGCTCTCGCAAAGATCAACTCATTTGAAACAAAGTTATTAGTTCCGTCGCTATAGTTGATTCCAATCAGAAATACAGAATCCTGTATGAAAAGAGACCAAAATTATGCTAATAAAGACAAAAATCTTTGTAATCATTAGTTAAAAATGAGGGACATTTATTGGGGTAGATTTAATAGGTATGCGTGAGGATTTTAAGATGCACCTAAGGGAAAATCTTTCCTATTAGATGACCAACATTGCTGATTATTAATGCCATACTTGTGATGGCCAGATTTGATAATGTTCTTACTTGATGAGGCCGAATTTCTTATATATTTTCTGCCTCATCAGATAGTTTAGTATCACCCTTCAGAGAAGGTTGATAACTCTGAAGGGTTGATCGTTGGTCTATCCTAGAATCAGATATCTCTGATGTAGATTTTTTAATATTATTAGACCAAGATATCAAATCTTAATCTTAAGTAACTTTGGTCATCATAGATGAATCCCCAACGGTCTTCCTCACAGCCCCAGTTCTGCGTCATTCCAACACCTCTTTCCCCAATATAGTAGCTTGCAATGCTTCAGCAGTGGTAGTGGGCACCATGATGCTACAGGAGCATGAAGGAGTTGAGCATCCAGTAGTTTGCTTCTACTGCAAGTTCACTTTAACCATGCAAGCGTGGCCTATATATGATAAGGAGTTAGCAGCAGTGGTATGGGCAAACATCCACTGGCGATACCTCCTGAAGGATTCACAGAATGAGATCACCATTTGGAAGAATCATAAGGCCTTTCTATATAAACGCAAACCCCAGAAGCTGGGGCACATGCAAACTTGCACCTACCAGGATCCATGTGGGTTTCACTTCAGGTATAAATTTATAAAGGGACCCCTAACTTTTTGCCGGACATGCTCAGTTGAAATCCCTCTCTATCATTGGATGGTGGTGAAACCCACTAGATCTCACTACTGTGGTGCCCCCTCCCAAATCTCCTTGGCCCCCTACAGTAGCTTTCAGTTAACTGGCCTCAGATGTCTCACTTCTCCTCTACATCCTCACTTCCCAAACCTGTTTCCCAAAAGGAATGGTGTTTTATGCTGACTTGGAGTTCATAGGTTGTAAGAGAGCTCTATATGCTTTGCAGGATGGAACAATCTGGTTTTGTGATTAAGTTTGGGCCCCCTCACTACATGGCCATGTTTTTGAGGATCAACATGTTTCCCAAACAGTTGGTCACCCTGGCATCAAGTAGTGTGCAGATCTCATTAAGAGAAACTACAACTGGCTTGGGTCCTCAAAGGATATTCCCACTTGGATTTCCCATTGTGACATCTGTGCTCAGGCAAAATCTGATCATTATTGGAAGAAGTGGTTGTTACACCCTCTGCAGCAGGCTGAGGGCCCACGTACCTCAGTTTTGGTGGACTTTTTCACGACTCTGATATGACAGGACAATAAACCATAAGTCGTTATGGTGGAATGGGTAGAATCTACCAATCAGCATGTTTTATTTGGAATTTATTGTGAGGATGACCGACCAGGGGACGGAAACTTCCGAATTTTGACCCAAAAGAAATGAAACTTAGTAACAGGGAAGGCACCCCAGAGAAGCGATGCTATCTCTTGTTGCCAGCGGGAACGCCACTATGGGGAGGGGGAGGGGCGTGTGAAGGGGCCGTAGCCACTATTGAACACGTGTGAAGGAAAGGGTCCGATTTGATGAACCAAACTGGGAACCAGGAGGAGACCAGCTGACAGCAACGCGGTGGGAGGTACCCAAATATCCACGCCTGGAAGTGGTCCACCAAATGGGACCAGAATCTGAGGACAGCTTCTGGGAGGGTGGGAGTGGAGCCTGCGATGGCATCCAAGACAATCGTGTGGATAGTCCAAATGGCAATTGCAACCACCAGAGCATGGAGGTTGGAAGGAGGGATACCATGGATATAGCAAACATATTTCTTGAAAGACTGAAGGGATGTGTTTGATCCTGGCCAAGCAGACGTTGGACTTCGCGCCATATCACTTTGGAGTTAGGACACTTCTCCAGGTGGTGGAACAGCGTTCCATACTGGCCACACATGATGCAGGATGAGTGTAAAGCGTTAGAGCACTCAGCCGTTTGGTACACCCGCCTCAGGCAGCGCCACACATGGGAATGGATTTGAGGCTGCAACAGAGGGTGGTGTGCGTATTTCCAAATAGTCTTCTGGGGCTCAATGAAGTAAAGGATGTCCACCATTTCCAGGTAGTCCACCCTGGATAGGACATCGGGCTGAATGGGGATCACGCCATCATGGATGGGTAGCCCCTGTACCTCTTGTGTGAACTGAGGAGAGGGGCGGCCTCATTGGGTTGTATGTCCGCTAATACGAATTCACCACTCAGCGCTCCACATGGAGAGGAGGATTCGTTTGTAGTGGGTTTTAGTACCGTGAGGACCTGTGGCCGATCGGTGGGAAGCCAAGTACTTCATCAAGGAGTGAGGGTTCGATAGATTGTTAAGGCCCAAGGAGCAGGAGAAGTTGGAGTGGGCCGCGAGGGACCAGTGTTGGGAGGGGAGCGTAGGGGCGATGACAGCCGCAATCCAGGTGCCCAGGATCATGGCAGCATGGGCTTTGAAGTCAAGCAGGCCCATGCCACCATGACGACGAGGGCCAAACATGACCTCTAGCCGTACTGGTGGTGGGCGTCCTGACCAAAGCCATCCTTGCAGAAGGGCATACATGGATTTGAAAAACCTGGGGAGAAGGCGATGGCGTGGGCTCCAAACCAGACTTTGAGAGGAGCATAGAGTTGGCTAAAACAATCCTGCCAGTAAGACAGGTAGGGTGGGCTCTGAGGGAGGCGATGCGCTTCGTTACATTGTCTAGAATACAACATTCCATTACTGCTGAGGTATACCCACCTGCCTCCACCCACACGCCCAGATGGCGGACAGGCCCTATGGTAGGGCGCGGCACGAAGCGGAGCACTAGTGGGGCGATGTGGGGTGAGAAGGGAGGGTGAGCACGTGTGAGAGCAGATGGGTTGGGCACTGGTCGCTGGGGCCCAGCATGCTTGATACCGACCAAGGAGGATAATTTCGGTTTTGGAAGCGTTCAGTGCAGCATTACTTACCCAGGATATTCCTGGATGAGAGCTTCAAGTGCGCATGCGTCTTTATTATTAGACACCCCAACCACACATTCATCTGCAAACGCCATCATCTTAACTGGGGCTTGGCCTGGTACATGTATCCCAGTGAGTAGGGCATTTGCATTTTAAGTAGTGGGTCAAGGCTGAAGTTGTATAATAGTGGGCTAAGGGGTCCCCTTGTCGTAAGCCCCTTTGAGAGCGGATCACTTCTGATAGGAAGCCAGGGCCACGCACTGCCATTGTTGCAGATTCCGTGAGCAACATTACCCAGTTGAGAAGCGAGGAGGTAAGCGTAATTGATGGAGGCAGGCCTTGAGGTATTCCCAATTACTCTATCATAGGCCTTCTGTTGGTCCAAGAGTACAAGTGCCCCAGAGGCTGTGGACTGGCATACGTTGGCCACAGAGTGCACGATGTCCCAAATTGACCTCCTGGGTATGAAACTAAATTGTTCTGGGGAGATGGTGGCAGATGCTACAATCCCTAAATGGTTAGCCATGATTTTGGTTAAAATTTTTGTATCCGTGTTAGTTAAAGAAATGGGGTGCCAGTTGGCTAAGTCTAGCTTGTCCCCTTTCTTGAAGAGTGTGACGGTGAAGGCCTCTTGGCCTCCTGGTAGGAGGCGCATTTCCAAAAAGCTCTGGTTAAGTGAGGCCAACAGTAGTGGGGATATATATTTGAAGTACTTTTTATAAAATCCATATGGAATGCCATCTGTGCCTGGGAATTTCCGATTTGGTGCACCGTGGATGGCTGTCCAGAGTTCATTCGGAGTAATCAAATTCATTAATTCTGGGCATTGGAAATGGTGCAGATGTGGGTGTGGTTGAAAAATTTTGCCACTTCACCTGGCTGAATTGAATCGGAGTGGTATAACTCAGAGTAATACTTTTGTATTTTGATTGCCACTTCAGCTGGTGTATCCACAACGGAATCATCCAATCTCCGCATCTGTGTGCAGGCCACGCTCTGGTGTGGTGCAAAGAATTTTTTAAATAAATAAGCGGTGCACTTGTCACCCTCTGTAATATGTTGGCCCTGTGCTGAACACAAACCCAATGTTTGTGTTGGCTTTTAGTGCGTTGAGGTGGGCAGCTGCTTCCGCCCACTTCCAGCCCTATGCAGGGCTGTAGCCTGTGGCTGGGATGTTGGATTCCGGGTGTGCCAACTCTGCCAGAGTGCGCGAAATGATGGCTGATGTAGCTCATTAGCATCAGGAGGAGAGGGTGGCAAGTGTGGCGGATGATATCCTCTTTGAAAGCTGACCATGTGGAAATTGGGTCTGCGCAAAACAGTGTAACAAACTCTTTTCCAAAGTTGCTGATTCCACATAAGTGGAAAATCCTAGCGACGCAAGTTTGGGAGGGCGGGTTTTGCACCAATGTGGGGCCTTAGCCACTGTGACAGGTAAATGGTAGGTTATCGAGACCAGCTGGTGGTTGGAGAATTCTATTTTTGTTGTTTGGAAGTGGGAAATGTGAAATTGAAATTTCTCCAGTGTGAGGATAAGGTCGATGCAGGTCATTGACCTTAATTGGCCATTATGGACGTGGGGGCGCGTCATGTTTTTGAGCAGTGGGGCTTGCCACGGCAGCGCATCTATTAACCCAAGGGTGGCCTTTAGAACGCGAAGTTCTATGTGACCCTGGGGGCGTGGGAGGAGGATGGCAACGGTCTGTGGGTGAGTTTAGCCAACAGTTCATGTTGCCAACTACGAAAGGGTCAGGGGTAATGGAAGAGATTTGACCAACAAGAAAAATTCCTGACGCTCTCGTGCACAGGTTGGGCATAGATGTTGACAATAGCATGCGCCACGTCAGCCCACAAGAAAGTGACAATGAGGACTCAGCCATTGAGGAAGGATTCTGACAATATAGATTTAAAAAAATTTGTTTTTCTGAACTAGCACCCCACAATGCTTTGACCAGAAGGATAGGGAAGGGAGGAGCATGATTTCCAAGCATCCTCAGAACCTCGTGGACAGTGGGACTCCTGGATGGCCAGGATGTCCATGGGTAAATTTTTTTTGTAAAAAACTCAGTTTCCTAGCCTGGGATGGCGAGGCTTTGAGTCTGGCAATATTCAACGTTCTAAAATGAAGGTTTCCCCCATTGCACCTTAGGTGCGAGGGGGGTGGGCACCTGGGCCCACTAGCCTCCTCTAGATCCCCATGGGCCTTCATGGAAGCGCGGGTGTTTGTAGCAACGCATTGGTAGTTTTGTTAATTTTAGCAGAAAGGTTCGCATTGGCTTTTGCCTTCGCTTTTTGTTTCCCCAACGTTGAACGAATTTTTTGTGGTGCGGATGAGTTCAGTGCACCAATGTTCTGGTCAAAAAAAATTTTCAGGTAGGTTGGAAACCAAGTCAGTTTCAACTGGGGCTTGGTTGTAAGGATTGGGTGAGATTGAGTCACCCATCAGATCCTCAGATTGGGTGGCCCAATTGGCATGGGCTTCCCAATCTGATTAAGGAGGGATTCCTGAGTTGCTTCCACCACAAAGGTTTCAATGTCCTCCTGGTGTTGGGAGTGTGGAATAGCGGAGGTGACTTTGGCCACTTCCTTGGCCGCGGCCCTGTGGGACTGTTTGGCCTTCTTTCACTCTTAAGGGGAGATAGGCTTTACTAGTTGGTAGCAGCCTTGTTCTCCCCATGGGAAAGCCTCTTTAGTGCTTACAGTTGGTTCATATTGCACCTCTCCGCTGGCCATGGCCGCTGAGGGGTGCTCTTGGAATGTGACGCCCTCCTTGATGGGGCATGCATGTGTCTTGTAGCTGAATGCGTCACAGTGGGTGCAGATGGGGGGTGCACTGTCCACGGTCACCTAAAATGGGTGGGTGGTATGCCCTTCGATATTAATAAAAGTGGAGTGCGGGATCTGGGTAGGTCCTTCGCAATCTCCTCGGTTGGAGTCAGAACTGCAATGGCTTTGCTGGTGCACAGGTTTGACATCAGCGTAAAGTGTTGCATTTTGAAGGTTTGTATTTTGCCATATACTGTGAGACCATCTTTAAGGTGCTGCTCCAGAATGGCACGTTTGAGTGTAGTGGGCAAAAAGTTGACCTTGTGGAAGATTTGGTTAAATTTTGTCCATCTGGTGCATTTTGTTTTGATGACCCATTGCCCTTCAGGGAGGTGATCACTACGCGCACTGCAGCAGCTTCATCTGCTGCCTCCTTGTTTTCAAAACCAAGGTCCAACCACGTGACATGGAGTGAGGTGCGATGTACACTGCAGTTGGGAAAAAGTGTGTACATCCCCATAAAATTTTTCCCATAAAGCTGTTTGTTGGATGTACATAAACACCTGGACTCCATATTCCACCAACGAGAGTGGTTGGGAGTGCAGCGTGTTGATGTATTGGTTGCATCGCACTTGCCAAGCGAGGATTTCTGGGGAAATAGTGACCACCAGTTTTTTATTTTTTTTTCTATTCTGCCAGTTTCTCTGGGGCGTTTTTGAACGTTTGAGGTCGTGGGCCTACCACCTGCTCCTCTTACCTTCTTGCCCAACTGCTCCCTGACATGGGCGCAAACTAATCTCCTCTGTGATACTATCAAACTAGAATCAGACTTGAATTGAATAAGCTGCAAAAGTGATTGTAACGAGAGAGAAAAGTTAATCATGATATGTTTTAAAATTATTCAAGCGCCTTTGGATAGTGTGACATTGGGTTAGAACAGATGGTTATTGAGATCGCTTCTATATGAGGCAGTTAGGACATGTTGATGCGATATAAATAATTGGTAAATCGCCTCAAACTAACGAATTTGAATTCAGTGAATGTAGATTCTGCTGGAACTAATAGGAAATTTGGTGGAACGAATAGTCTAAGCAAAATGGTTGATATCAACCGAAGTTGCTAAGATATAAGAAATACCAGAGAATTGAAGGAGAAGGATTGTTAGTAGTTTAGAGTGCTCAGACCAGAGAGGATCCACTAAAAGTGTTAAATAAAATAAAGAATTGCTATTGGGGCAATTTCAAAATATTTATTAGAAGTTTTTCGTTCTATTGTGGATGATGATCTTAATATTGTCAGTCATATTTCTCAGTGAGCGTAACCCTGTGCAGAAAACCCTCAGCATATCTCTGATATACCGCCAAATTATAACAGTGTTACTCACTACAGGAGGCCCTTGGATCAATAAAAGATGATAAAAATCCTTCAGTCGCTGGACATGTCACATCAGTCTTGCTTTACAAGGGACCTTACTAACACTCTACACCAGTTTAATATGCGAAAATCAAGCTGCCATGGATGCTATGCTCAAATGGAAGGAGGAGCTTCTTCAGGAGGTTTATACTTATACACTCCCTCCATTTGATTATGATGGGAAAATTTATAGGATCTTTAAGTAGTTTGGGTTTGCAACGGAAGAAGCCTCTGACTGGAGGAAAGCAAAACTGTTAATATACACCCTGGATGTTATGAGTGCTGACCAAGTCACATGTTATCTTACAAATAGTTCCACTTCATACCAAGAAGTGTAGGGTATGTGTTGTGGTTATTTAAAGTACCACAAAGATGTCACAGTGGAAGGCTGAATTATTGACCTTTGGGACTCAGTGTAATGAGACCCTCAATGCGTTTGCTGACTAATTTATAGTGGAAGCCCATGTGTTAATTGGGGCAGAGATTTTATCTGAATCTGATGTGTGAATTACAATGACCTCTGACATAAATCCATTATGTGAGCTGTACAACATCATAACCCTGATGTTAAATGATGAAGTACCTTTGCTCAAACTGTTCAGTTTTTGTGCCATTTAGCCGTAACCTTTCCTCCATCCATTACAGAGCGGAACCCTTTCACTATCATTGCAGGACCAGCTTATTTGGGGAACTTCTCCTGTCCAGTTCAGATTTTCTCAAGTTACCCCCTGCAGTTAAAAGTCCGCCCCATAACTATTAATTATCAACGGCATAACTAAATTCCTGGGCCTAATTTGCTGTCCATTAGCAGTAATTATATTGACCTGGCCCTGTTTACGCCGATCACCTTCAGTACAACTTTCTATGTGGACCAACTTATAATAATAAGGATGCAGGCCCTACGGGGTAAATTGTTTCAAATATGGTTGCTTTGGGCATCAAGCACAAGATTGCTCCAATCAATGGGTCCATTACGTACAGCAGGATAATGCTACCAGGGAAAAGTCAGAGTGGAGTAGAGATGGGACTCTCTATCTCCTCTATCTCAAATTCAACCGTCCCATCTGAACCTACTGAAGGTTATGCACTATAAGCCCCCCAGTACAATGATACATGCCTATATCAGCAACCAGTTGGGGGACTAAATGTACTGACACAAGCACAAGCCAAGGACACAGCGGACAAAGGATCTCTGGGGCACCCTGTCAAGATCTGAAAATTGCTTGCTTGGAAATTGTTATCCTGCAATATATTTGGGCCAAAGTTCTGATGGTTGATCCTCTATAGCGCCTGTAGTTTATGGGATTTGGACCATTTAACAACTCACTAGGCCTATTAAAATTGCCTCAACTCTTTTGGCCAATTTTGGGCATAATTTTTCCTTCATAATTGTGAACTTCTTCCAAGGCAGGATTAAATACAAACTGAGGATCTGGTCATTCCAGTTTGTAGACAAACTTCAAGGTTGGGATTCAAATGAAAACCAGGAAAAAGAATAAAATAAATATAACTTTTATTTAAGCATAATATTAGATAATGGTCATTAGGCCAGGCGCCAGTATTTATACCTCTAGGGCATCTCATGGCCACATTCCAGCAAAAAATTTCAACAGCTATTTTGCCACTAAGCTCGGCCTACAACTGAAGCCTTTTCTTAGGTAAATTGGTGGAAAAATACTTTTAAAACTGGGAGGATTTCAGGTACAAAAATGCGATAAAAGCATGCAAAATTGTCCTAAGATCTTCAGAATTTCAGATTTGTCATACTGCTGACAAAACACACCTTCTGTGAAATTTTGGCCTCAATTGAAGGAAATGACGCACCCCTAATTGGGACATCAGCAGGCCTCTTCCTTGATAGCATTAAGTAACCCCTTTTGGGCAGTCCACGCAAGTGCTATCGTGCCGATTACACATATCAACATACAAATTTCTCCCTAAGGTGGGAAATTGATTACATTTTTGTTCATCTGAAGTCCACGGGATTTTCAGATGTTAACTTCAGGTTGTACAAAGGTTTATTTTTTATACAATTGTAATGCTTGTGTTTCAATAATCAGGACCAATTGCTGAGATTTGATGCATTAGAATCGGCCATAATATGTGAGCTATTCAGGATGGGCGCCTGATAAAATACTCGATCAAATTGTCATTGAGATAGTTGGCCCAAATTGTATAATTGCAATAGGCGTTAGCTCAAGCGTTGAAAGGATAATTGGCCCAATTGATGGTTGTCAAAATTTCATTTATGAGTCAACCACCAGAATCTGATACATCCAAAGCTATACACATGTCAAATGTTTGAACAAATTCTTAAAATGAACTGGAATCGTTTGCAGATGCACTTCCCTGAGAGGAGTAGTTGTCGCCTTCCTTATGGATGCTGATGTTAAAGGGTATCCTAAAAATGATGAGGTTATTATAAGCTTCATTGTCAAAAGAAGTAAATTGAATGTCCATGTAGTAAACATTTAACATACATATTACTTGCTGTGTACCTATTGTGACATTGTTGTAGCAATATCCTGAGTTTGCACTATAATGGATATGGACACTCCAATTAACATAGTTTCCACTAAGTTTGTAGTGAAGTTGACATTAAACCCTGATGTGGAATATTGAATGATGTATGGGACCACTGGAGCAGAAAAACGGTTTCTGAGGGATCATACAATGCGCTCCCCTTTCAGTTTGGATTAATTGTTATTGTAGCTCCGGTGGTAGAGTTACCAAATACCCATTATGACCTGTTGATTGGAACTACATTATGAGACACTATGGTGCTGTCATTGATACGATGGAGGAGACCAACAAAATTTTGGGGCAACGGATACAAATTTATTTTACCTCCAGCGGAGAGACAAAGGACTTGGTACACATGGGACATATAAACCTTGCCTATAGTGATGGGGTAGAAACAGTTTGCTACCATTGACTTAATAGTAGGTCCTTGGCACTTCCCCAGCAAATATAAGAATATAAATCACTACCGCTTAGAGCCACTGGCCCTAAATCCATCCAATCCAGACACTAAGTAATCATAAACACCGAGTTAGAGGTGGAAGTTCAAGTTTGGCTTTATGGGGAGATCATTGGGATCTATCAGCAATCACAGCTTGAGCCCCACATGGCCTCAGGCATTATACTCCTGGTACATGGGGAGAACAAGGTCTAGGTGGAGAATCTCCAGAATGGGCAATAAAAATCTGCCAGCACCAAGTAGTGGTATATTTACATTTAACCCAGTTGAGGAGGTCTTTCAGGTTTAAGAGTTTGGGTCGCTGGATAGGTTTTTGTCTACCTTTCAAATTGCAGCTCAACATAATGATGGTGGTACCGTGCAAAAGCTTAATGTGGATATCAGAAAAACTAAAAAGATCAGGCTATTGCTTTATTTCACAAATATAAAGAGATCTTTTCTGTCAACAACTATAATTAAGGGACACATAAAGAATTATACATCAACTGGACATGGGTGATGTTGGGATTTTTGCCCATATTCACAGCCTACTAGATTACCAGGGTCAATAGGGGATAATTCCCTATAGCAAAGTTAATTGGACATCAGTTGACCCTGATTTTTGGGGTAACAATGTTTGGGGGATTTTAGGAATTTGCCTGGATCAGATCCATTGGGTGTTGATCTGGGTGAATGCTTAAGGTCTCATCGGGCAGAGTTGCTGACGAAATAGGGGCATCTGATAGTGATTAACTATCAGGGTACTGATTGGGATTAGTTGGGTTTCATCACTGACCAATTGGGAATTTAAGGATCAAGTTGTGAGGCAATTTATGCCTCCTGCAACTAGCGAATAAAAACAGTTAATTTGTGACCTACCTTAGTGGGTAAAAAGTCCCATTACCTAAGCAGTTAGCTTGACAAATATGGTTGGTTTGCCAGGATTGAGAGGAAAACGTTAGGGACACGTTTCCTGACTCTTTCTGTTTTAGTTCTCGATGATGAACAATGATGGAATCCTAAAAAGGATGGGGAATACCATAACTGATGAGATTATGATGGGTAATTCGACAGCAATGTCTGCCGTTTCATCAATGAGGTGCAAGTAAGGGTTGGGCGCCAAAGTTACATTATAAATTCCCAAAGAATTACTTAAGAAATATACTTTTTTTCAGATATACTTTACCAGTAATAAGTATCATACAAAATAAGTTTACCAGAATCCAGTTTGAGTTCTGTTCTTTCTCAAGGAAACTATTGATGTGTGCTTTGTGGCGCTGCCTGAGGTGGGTGTATCGTACAGCTGAGCGCTCTAATGCTTTACACTCATCCTGTGTCGTGTGTGGCCAGTATGGAACGCTGTTTCACCGCCTGGAGAAGTGCCCCACCTCTAAATTAATATGGCGCGAAGTCCAACGTCTGCTAGGCCAGGATCAAACACATCCCTTCAGTCTGTCAAGAGATATGTTTGCCTCATCAATGGCCTCCCCCTCCCACCCTCCCTCCATGCTCTGGTGGTTGCAATCGCCATGTGGACTATCCACACGATTGTCTTGGATGCCATCTCTGGATCCATCCCCACCCTCCCTGAAGCTGTCCACAGATTCCGGTCTCATTTGGTGGATCACTTTCAAGCGTGGATGTTTGGATATCTCCCACCGCGTCACTGGCAGCTGGTCTCCTCCTGGTTCCCAGTCTGGTTCATCAAATCAGACCCCTTCCTCCACACATGCTCAATAGTGGCTACGCCCCCTACACACGTTCCCTCCCCTTCCCATAAGTGGCGTTCCCGCTGGCAACAAGAGATAGTATCGCTCTCTGGGGTGCCTCCCCTGGTACTAAGTTTTGTCTTGTCTGAGTCATATTCGGAAGTGTCCATCCCATGGTCGGCCTTCCCCATAATAAATTTAAATTTAAATTTAACTATTGCTGTGTGCTTAAATTGGGAGACTCTTTAGGACAAAGAGTAAGGATCTGAGCGTGGATCCAGAGATTAGAAGCTGAATTGGAGTTTGCTGCCAACTGTGTGTCACCAGAGAGAAGCCGTAAATGATGATCTGAGTGTTGATCAAGCAAGGCGGTAAAGGAAAACCCCTATTGAGAAATCTTAAGTATTTTTAGAAGAAATACTGGTCAATCGATGGACCTAATTCTATTACCTTATTCAACTATGGATGCTAGTCTCCATAATGCTATCAAACGAATACATCTTACTATCAGACAACGCGGAGAATTGCATAACACTGAACATGTGAAGTTAATTAATTTAGTGTTATCATCCAAGAATAGTTAAGAGCCCTATAAATTCTAACAGGCGATCATCCCATTCAGGCCTCAGCTAATCCATCAATCAAATCAGCAGAAGTAGTCATCAGTGAGGAAATTGATAAGCTGCTGGAGCAGGGAATTCTTGAACTGGTGAAGAGCTCATGGGCTTTTCCCATCCTAATTGTCAAAAAAGAAGGACAGTACCAACTGGGTCGTGATAGACTACTGCAAGCTCGACAACATTATAAAAAGAACTCATATCCCTTGTTGTGGATCAATGATGCTTTTGGACAAGTTAAGAGGAACTCGTTACTTCTCCAGGATGGATTTGAAACTCATCCATTGGCAAATCAAGTTAACTATGGCGGAACAAGTAAATTGCACCATCATCACACCAAAGGGCTTTTCAACTGACCTGTTTTCCACAAGGGCTGTGTAATGCCCTGCCTACATTCCAACGGGCGAGGGACACTAGCTTTGGCAACTTAAACTGTCATACATTCTTGTACACCTTGACAATATCAATGTATTCTCCTTCAGGTTTTCTGAAGACTTTACCTAATTGAAGGAGGTATTTCAATAGTTGGCTGCCAACATCGAAAACAAGCCCTGGAAATGCCATTTTTCAAGGATCAACTGGAGTACCTCAGGTTTATGGTAGATGTGACAGGGCTGCGGCCCCAATCAGACAAGGTGGAGGCTATATGGAAGTTTACTACACGAAAAGTAAGTGAGATATACAAGTATAAATAGAAATGGTCTGCTATTACCGCTGCTTTATACTCAACTTTATTTGTATTAGAGGTCCGCTGATTGAGTTATTAAAGAAGGATTATGCATTTAAATGGATAGAAAGCCATCAACTTTTCTTTGATAGACACTAAATGGTGTTGATCAATGCACCAGTGCTACACTACCAAAACTTTGAAAACGAATTTATTGCACAGACAGATGTGTTCATTCTGCAGTTGGGGCAGTTCTGACCCAAAAAGATTATAAAAAAGAGGAGCACCTAATGGAGTACTGCATTCAAAGCCTGAATAGCCACAAACTTATTTATATCATGATCAAGCAGGAGTGCTTAGAGGTAATCTAGAGATTATAAGAAATTATAAGTATATTTGCATGGTGCAAAGCTTAAAGTCATAACAGATCATGCCTCGTTAAGCTGTTTTCAGAACCTTAAAGAGCCTGAGGGGAGTTTATCTTGATGGGCATTTAAGCTTCAGGCTTACAATTTCGAGATTCTTCACTGACTGTGAGCCAAGTACCAGAAACAAAATTGCTTTTTTAAGAATAACAACATTTGTAGAAAAGCAGATCTGAGTGGTTAAAATGTTTAACAAGATGGCCAGCAAAAGTATGACAATAAACCACCTCAAGTCATCAAAGTATTAAACGGTTTAAAGTCCAATAAGTTACAGAAAAATGGAGAGTTGTACAAGTGGATTAGGACACTATGGTAAACATCCCAAGGCCTTCCGCCTGACCCAACATTATTTATAAGCGCACAATAAGAAGCTGGACATGGTGGAGTACATAAGATCATGAAATTGTTATGACCTCAGTACTACTGGGAAAACATACAATTTGTTGTGCTCAAAACCATTTCTGATGCCACCAGTTCCAAGTAGAAAAGCTATTCCGCCAGAAGGCATCCTACTGGATATTGAAACCTCACTTTTCTTGGTATACAGTTTCTATCAATGTTGTGGGCCTTCTGCCAACTGGAGCAAATTGGTCCAAGTATATTTGGGTAACGATTGACCACTTGACCAGATGGGTTGAGGCACAGGCAATTCGCGATTTGGGGGCTATCACGGTGGCTAAGTTTGTGATGGAATGTATAATTCTGTGACATGACTGTCCCCAGTTATATCTTACTGACAACGGAACCAACATCACCTCCAATGTTTTACCCAAGCTCAACAAACTGATGGCATCCACAGGATTCTGATGACCCCATTTCACCCAGAATCCAATGGGATGGTTGAACGAGTTATTGGGACCTTAGTGGTCTTACTCAAGAAATTGGTGACAGATCATCTTTCTGATTGGATTTCCCTATTCTACCGCTGTTTTTGCATAAAACATTAGCTACCATTCCGCCACAGGGAAAAGCCCCTTTCAATTAAAGTATGGATGACACCTTGCTCTGCAAGTGCTGCTTTATGCTTGTGTAGAAGATACTGGAAGAATGGATTTCCGCAGTTATTTGGCTAACCTAGTGGACACGCTGATCAAGCTGCAAACTGAAGAATACTTGTGCAGCATAGCTAAGAAGTTTAAGAACCATGCTGGCAATTAGGTGCGGCGTAGTGGATTAGTTCGGTCCAAAAATGGGGATATGGTTTTGTTCCATGACCAGCATGGGTTTGGGATGAAACACAAATTGGCCAACATCAGGATTGGTTTGTTTAAGATAATTGAGAAGACGGGTATTAATGCCTACACCATCAAGGACCCTGTGAGCAGTCGCAGCATCAAGAGTAAATGCAAAGTTCTTTCAAGCTTAAAACACTATGAGACTTATTGTCCAGTCAAGGGGGGTAATGTCATGATTCTGATATTTCTGAATAATAAACCCTAAGTTGTTACAGCGGAATGAGTATAATCCGCCAATCATGATATGAGTTACTACTATTTGAGCGCCTTAGGATGAGGCCAAATTGGGTAAGAACAGATGATTATTGTAATTGCTTACAAATGATATGATTAGGAATTGCCAATGCAAGATAAATTATTGGTAAGTCGTCTCAAACAAGGAGATCATACATTTAGTGGATAAAGATTTCTCTGGAACCATTAAGAATACAGCGGAATTAATAGTCCAAGCAAAATGATTGTTATCAACCGAAGTTGCTGAGATATATTCAATACCAGAGATTTGAAGGAGGAGGATTGTTAGTAGTTTAGAAAGAGCGGACTATAGAGGGATAGCTGAAAGTATTAAATAAAGACAAAAAGTGTTACTGTGGTAGTTGCTCCATATTTATTAAAAGTTTATCCGTTGTTTCAAGGATGACAATCTTCAATCTTTGGTCTTAATGCTCAATGGGCGTAACCCTGTGTAGAAAACCATCGGCGTATCTCTGATATACCACTAAATTATAACAGAATTCATCATGGAGCTCCCACCCTCCTGTGGCTTGGATGCTATTATGGTAGTTATAGACCAATTTCCTAAGTTTGCACTCTTTATCCCCTGCCTCTCAGCTATTACTGTAGTGGAGACATCAAATTTGTTTGTCAACCATGTCTTCCCCATGTTTGGTATACCTAAGAGATAGTGAGTGAAAGGGCCCCTCAGTTCACTGCCTAGTTTTGGGAGGATCTGTTAACCCTCCTCAGCATTAAGCCCAGCAGATCCACCGCCTACCATCCCCAGTCCAATGGGCAGACTGAGCGGGTGAACCAGGTACTGGAGCAGTACCTGCACTGTTATGCAATGGCCTCACAAAAAATCAGGGCTAGGATCTGCCTCTTGAACATTTGTGTAAATCAATTACCTCCACTCCTTAATTTAATCTCTGCCCCTTTGAGGCCACCCTGGGGCACAATCCCTAATTCCAAATTGGTCCCCAGCTCTCCTCAGCAGTTCTCAAAGGTGAGGACCACATAAGTTCACTACGTGAGACACACAATCTGGTCCATAAACATTTTAGAATTCCATCATGGATTACAAATAGTTTACTGATTTGAAGCACCTTCCCAGATATGAGATCGAAGTTGGCTCCCTCATCATGCTGGACACCTGCAACTCCCCCTGAAGACTCCTAATTAAAGCCAGCATCCAAAATCTCAGGACACTTTGAGGTTGAGAACGATTTAGGCAATGGTGCCTACCATTTGAAACTGCCCATGCACTGGAAACAGCATAATGTCTTACACACCTCCTTCTTAACCCCCTTAAAGGGGGCAAGACTAACTCTAGAGCCCATTGTCATTGGGGGCTCCCAGGAAGTGGAGGTGGAGGCTATCCTCGCTTTCAGAGGTCTCACTGATCTGTTCAATACCTGGTAGCCTGGAAAGTCTACCCCTCATATGAGAACAGCTGAATGAGGGCACGTGATTGTGCAAACTTTAAGGGGCTGGTATAGGAAATCCACACATCCCACCCGCAGCCTCGTAGCCCCACATCCCCCAGAAGATCGCTGCAATCCTTTCTATAAAGCTCCCAGAGAGGCACAAAAATTATGCAATGGTCCATGTCCCAAGTGGGGGAATCCTCCCAGTTGAAAAAGAGAAAGTAGTGTAAGTCCTGGAGACCAGCTTCTACACTTGGATAAGGAAAATACCCCTTCTGGACAAAAAGGGGCCCTAAGGCCTAGTGGACCCACTGTCACAATTGATTAACTTGGCGCATGTGGTAGATGAGCGCTTGGTGACCGCTCTTACACACAAAGGATAATACTTTCCCACCACTTCCCCCTCCTAACCCTGTTAAGTTTGATAAAAGGGGTCTACAAAGAGTTCATGCAAGCCAGGGGCCATGGGAAGGCCCCTGGGACCCTTCACTCCCTAGGCAAATTATGCCAAAATTTTGAGGAAATTGCCCGTGCCATCCTTGGAGCCTGGTGTTAAAATCTTGGGTTTTATTGGCTCGCTTCTGGCCCAGATTTCAACTGCACAGATTCATGGATTCTTGCGTTGATTAATAATATGAACTGGGGCAATAATTGTATGAAGACTAATATTTAGTTTGATTGCCCAAAAGCCACGTTGAGAGTATTGTCCAACGCTAGACAGGTGCTTCTTCTCTTGAAGATGTCTTGTACTGGTATGGAAGACTTTCCCTATTTCCTTCTTGCAGAGCCAAGTAGAGATTTTAATATTGCCAACCTAAGGATATCTGATCCTTGCACTCTTCTCTTAGGATTAATATCTAAAACAACCAATGTTTAAACAACTTAGTTAATATCAATTTGAATCTGCTTTTATTAGGGAATAAATTTGGGGTTTTTATAGTTGGAATCGGCACACAACTTTTCAGCTGTCTAATGAGAATATTTGTGCTCCTATACTGGTCTGACACTCAGAGTTAGACACCAAATCTCGTCAGGTACCATTGCCTTGGTTTTCTTAGGCAGCGTAATCCTTAGATGTTTGGCGGACTAAACAATTGGTATTAGGTACTTGAAACAATTGATTCGGCTGATGACAAATCTACTCTTCCTCCAGCGTTTGAACATTTTTATAGTTTCTGATGGCTCCAATCCATTCTTCTCTGAATGATTCCCTATAATTCAACTATCAGGTGTTATCCCAATATCGAATTATTGCTTAATTTTATCAGGGATGATGCCAGATGAAATTATCTGTCAGCGACCTCAAATATTATTGGGATGATGCCCAACAATAATTCATTAATTGCGACCTCTAATATTATTGGTTATAATGCCCAACAATATTCTCATCAATTGGCCACTATAGCAATCCTATATGACTATAACTTAATCATCAAATCTTATATTCGGTCACTGGGTTGCATTATGTGGTCATCTGCAATTCAGACACATCCTCCTTCTTGACCAAATATCAAATGGAAAATAGAACCCTCAGGAATAGAAGCTGCCTCATCTGGAGCTCATATCTGGTTTGTAATATTTCTATGTCCTCAGCGTAGTGCAGCTCTGTCCACACTTAACGCCCATATGCTCTGCTCAGTTTGATGGCTTTGTATCCTTGGAAGCTACCTGTTGCCACCTCTTCTCAAGCACAGTTCCTGTGACATCATGCCACACCAGTCCTTTATTAATATTAGTTGTGAAAGATCAACTGGTCCACCTGTACAAACCCCAGGATGGGTTCCTCTGGCACTTTGCCACCTGTACCAATTCAGAACAGGTCTCATTAGCACTCTTGCCACCTGTACCAACCCCAGGATGGGTCGTTGGCACTCTTTCCACCTGTACAAACCCCAGGACGGGTTCTGCTGGCACTTTGCCACCTGTAACAAACACAGGATGGGTCTCAACATCTCATTGATAGGGACTATTCCGGTGGACCTAGTTTCAGCCCTTCCTGATCCTGCCAACGCTTGGTAGGTGGGAATATCATTGGATGCATTACTGTTTGAATTATAAATTTTTAATATTTTCAGCTTTTTTGTATTTTTATGCATCTTTTTTATCTTTTGTCTTTTTTTCCTTATATTAAGTCCAATACTTTAAGTATTTCACATGGTCTCTATTGACTATGTGACCATCCTCAGAATCCTTGATTGTATAGGCACGTATGCTGACTTGGCAATAATATCAAATGGTCCCATCAATAGGGCGTCCAACTTTTTTTTTCTCCCAACCCATGGTTATCGCAATAGGCTAGCCTATTGCCTACATAGTATTATTTCAACATACATCAATTCTTGTCATCCATTTTCTTCCCGTTGATTCTTTTTATCATTGTCAAATTGAATGCCTGAGATTTTAATTTGATCAGGATATCAGCCAGTCAGGATAGATAATGTTCAGCACATATCCAAAAAGATGGCTCTACTGCAGAATACAATATTAGTGGTAATATGGCTTTCCACCCATAAAACAGTTCAAATGGCAATTTCTCAGTCCAAACTTGTCGAGATTTAATCCTACTTCTTGTCAATGGATACATTTTTCTCAATCCAAATTCGTCAGGATCTGATCCTATTTCTCAGCTTTAATTGCCAATTTGAACATTTGATTGAATCTGATGATAGATCTGTAAAAGGTCCACTACTTGCACAGATTAATTTGATAACATTTCTCTTTGCTAAAGTCATCTGGATCAGATACTATTTTCAGAATTTCTTGCGTTTACTCATTAAATGATTAGTTTATGGTCTCCCAACTTCATCCAATGGTCTCTGGATTAAACGCCTCACATTTTTAATCTCATCTAATGCCTCAAAAACTTCTCATGGTAGACCCAGTTACATCATGAGCTAGTCCTGATGACAGTTTTTTTCAATATAGATATCTGGTGGAACAGTTTCTCTTGCAGTGATAGATAGTTCCACATCTAGACTGCAAGGCCTTTTCCCAAAGTTTTTGGGCAGTTTCATCCTCCTCTTGAGGAATCACAACATTTACAAATTGTTGTGATTTCTTCTGCCAATTTTGGGTGGCAAATTTTCCTGTCGCTTCATTTTTCCAGTAGTGGCTAGTTGATTTATCCTTACACTTGGATCCATTGGGATTTTTCCCCATTAAGACTTGATTCTGCTGAATAATGACTTTTCATCATTTTCAAAAATATCATCTTCTAATTCCACCAAAGTGTGATTGTCCTCAGTTGGAATTTCGTTATAAGATTGATTGGGCGCATCAAAAATTGCTCCCAACATCTTTGGATGGTCCACCATCTGTGAGGTCATTAATTTGGTTATTAGTGCTGATGCCATAATCTTATGCAACTTGTGGTAGGGCCAAAGCACCGCCTGCATGGCTATGCGTGCATCAAAATCATCTAGCACTTTTGCCCCTTCCAAGATCTGAGCTTCTAGGTAAAAATGGTTGGCAAAACTAGTCAGAGTCTCATCTTTGAGAAATTGGATATTTCATGAACTCTTGCTTATGATTCAGCATCCAAGTATGGCTTCTGAACTCCATCATAATGACGCCTTTGGCTTCCGCATATGACCAATTGTCCCCATTGAGGTGAGGAAGCACCATATTTTGGCAGTCTGTGCTAAGGCAGTTCGTTACCTTCACTGCTTTTTGTCAGTCTGTATAGCCAAAAATGGTTTGTGGGAATCCAGCTATTTGTGCTCGCTTGGTGCTAGACACCAGCTGAATTCCACAAAGATTTTATAAAAATTATAATAAATAAATAAGTGCTAATAAAAATGGGTTTTTATGTTTTTATTAGGCATGCAATAAGGGAAAATAATATCCCTCAACCTCTGATTATCTAGTATTTAAAGTAAATTAGAAGGTCAATGGGGGTTTTGGGAATATGTTCAGATTAGCCTGCATGAGTCTGAATTAGGAAATATGTAGGAATAGTGTATCATGGTTTGGGAACTCGCATCAGGGCAGTGGAGTGAAAGAAGAATTCTGATTGGCCCAAACATACCCATGAGGTAACATCTTTATAAGCTTGAGCCAATCACTGCCTGAATAAATTCTTGCACCTTTCTGACCCCCTCCAAGCCTATAAAAGGGGAGGGTCCCCATGCAGGTGTGTTGAAGGACTTCGTTGGGGTCAGGGGTATGCCTTTCAATGGTAGCCCCAAACTCTGTGGTGAGGTCAGAGTATTCTGACCAGCTGATTTCGCTAGAGCCCATATTGCTTTCAAGCTGGTGCTTCCCTGATTAATAAGGTTCCACCAAGAATCATCCAGCGACTTTGCAAATTTCATTGACTTTGGTATTTTTACTATAATTAAACAAACTCTTAACAACATTGGAATATTGCAAATGGCTGACATTTCCCTTTTTTGGCAGAACTTGACCTACAGCATTCTGATTTCTAGTCTGCAAAGGTAAATATCTGACATGGTTATCTCAAATAAGTGGAAAAATGCCAGGGCGTTATCCTGGTGAAAAGTGAGAAATTTCAGCATATTTTGAAATTCCTCAATTACTCCGCTAATAGGAGATCCTGACCCAGTTACTCAAGAAGCCATAGGAATGACTTTGGGAGTTATTTCCAACACACCAGCAAATGGTTTAGGAATGTTTTGGGGCGGAGAGGTCTTATTGCTTGACATTTCACATGCCTTTGCTTTGTCATCATTCTCCTCAAATTGTTCAAAATAACATTAGTTTTTCTCTAACTCCTCTATATGCTTGGTTATTTTCGCCATCTCCTCATGAAACCATTAAATGCGTTCTCAATCTGCTTCTCATTTTGTTTTCTGAAATAAAAAACCTTTACAAGTTTGCCCTCTTTCCACTTCAAAGAGGAAACTTTTCCGCATAGGTCATTATTAACTACTCCTAATTGTTCAAGCGTCTCCTCCGCCTTGATCATACGCCCCTCTAATGTACTAACATCAGCTTGAGATGCCAAGCTGAGCACATTTTCATTGACAGCCTGTAGTTTCGCCCAGAGCTTCAAAAGTTCTTCCTTATAAAACATCATTATATAAAATTGGCTTTTGACAACTCAACTACCCCTGTAGTGAGCACCAATGTTAAAATCTTTGGTTTTGTTGGCTCTCCTCTGGCCCTAGATTTCAACTACACAGATTCATGGATTCTTGCGTTGATTAATAATATGAACTGGGGCAATAATTGTATGAAGACTATTAATAAGGTTAATTGCCCAAAAGCCACGTTGAGAGTATTGTCCAACGCCAGACAGGTGCTTCTTCCTCTTGAAGATGTTCTTGTGCTGGTAGGGAACACTTTCCCTATTCCCTTCTTGCAGAGCCAAGTAGAGATTTTAATATTGCCAACCTAAGGATATCTGATCCTTGCACTCTTCTCTTAGGATTAATATTTAAAACAACCAATGTTTAAACAACTTAGTTAATATCAATTTGAATTTGCTTTTATTAGGGAATAAATTTGGGGTTTTTATAGTTGGAATCGGCACACAACTTTTCAGCTGTCTAATGAGAATATTTGTGCTCCTATACTGGTCTGACACTCAGAGTTAGACACCAAATCTCATCAGGAACCATTGCCTTGGGTTTCTTAGGCAGCGTAATCCTTGGGTGTTTGGCGGACCAAACAATTGGCATTAGGTACTTGAAACCAATTGTTTGGCTGATGACGATTCTACTCTTCCTCCGGCATTCAAACGTTTTGGTAGTTTACAACGACTCCAATCTGTTCCACTCTGAACAATTCCCTATAATTTGACTATTGGGTGTTATCCCAATACTAAATTACTGTTTGAATTTCATCTGGGATGATGACCAATGAAATTTTCTGTCAGTGGCCTCTTTTATCATTTGGGATGATGCCCATTAATAATTCATCTGTTGGCAACCTCAAATATTATTGAGGATGATGCCTAACAATAATTAATTAGTCAGCAACCCCTAATATCATTAGGAATGATGCCCAAAAATATTTTCATCAATTGGCCACTATTACTGATCCTATATGATTATAACTTAATCATCAAATCTTATATTTTGGTCAAAGGGTTGGATTATGTGGTCATCTGCAATTCTGACACCTGGTCTAAAAATTTTGGCCTGTAGGAGCTGGTCCAGACTGGCTGGCTCGAAAAATAAAATTGGGGCACAATTTGGATCTCAGGCCAGGCATTAAATGACTTGGACCAGAGGTCTTAACTCTCCAGGATAGTTCTTGGAAGTTCAGATCATGTGAATAGCCCAATCAAGAGTTTGTACCAGGGTTCAAATAACTCAATCCAGCTGCCACAGACCCCTGAATAAATCTTTAAAATACAAATCATGTAAGTAGGCTGCCTCAGATAGCCAGGGCCTCGATTGGAACTGTTGACCTGGCTTTGGTTAAAAAAAGTGTGAAAATCTATAAGACTTTTTTGTCAGAACTTTGAGCAACCCCACACCCTTCTTGACCAGCTAACTAGATCCCATCGCCAACCTACAGGTAAAAATTCTGTAACAATTCCCCCTAGCAATTTTCCCAATTTTTAAGTCAACTGCCATGCCCAGGGGCTGTTTTCAATTCATTCTCTTACTTTCTTGCTCTTTGTGCCTAATAAACCTTATATACTCTTATAAGCTTGTCATGGCCTTTTTCCACCTTATTTTTTTATTTAAAAAATTTCTGAAGATCAATATGGAGAAGGGCATTGCTGCACAGATCCTTCTTCTGATTCTCATCAAATGGATTATCCGGTCAATCAACCCTGCAACATGTCACTGCATCAAGAGTTTTTAAAACCAGCTCGCCCTCAATTGAAATTGCTTCTTCATCTATAATTGCACATCTGTCAAATGAAAATCCATCTATACATTCTACTGTTGGCTTCCCAGAAGCCACTCCTCCTTTTGATCAGTGCCAGAGCAGTCCTGCTTTGCCATTCATGGAGTTGGGGCCCCTATCCAATCCATCAGCTAATGGCCTTTCTCACCCGTGGGGCCTGGAGTGCCCTGTTCAGGGAGAGTTGTTACTTACACTTTATGCAGTCCTCATCCTCCCACTGAACTTACCAGCAATTGTGCAGCGGGCCTTGTTCCGCCCCTTTTTGACTCACAACCTTATCCATACAAACCCAATGGCTAGCAACTGTGAACTATGAAGGATTTGAGATCCTTAATACCTCCCCTGCCCTTAGGTTGCCCCTGTAAGACTAGCAGTTGCCCCATTGCAACCATTTGGTTTGCCTTGGAGGCCTTTAACACTATTGGACTTTTTCTTTTTTTCACGTTCCCAATAGAACTGCACTTATAAAAATTGCTTAGACCTCTGTGCCCATGGCATTCTGGGCTCTACACTGGGTGCTCACGCACCATGATTGGGAGCCCATTCTAATTATAATCACCTGAATCCATCATAAAAATGTTGACGGACCACTCCTCACTACATTGACTGCATAATTTATGAAAACAGAAAGGATGACTGGCCCAATGGGCATTGAAGCTACAGGCTTACAATTATGAAATGATCCATGAGTGGGAGTTTCTCTTCAGAATGTGGATGGCTTATTGAGATTACCAATGGTCTAAGTGGTATACCAGCAGCGGATGAGGTATTCTAGAGAATGGTAAAAGAGAGATCTGGAATGATCACTGAGAAAATCAAGGTGCACTTTGGAAAGTGATAGAAAACGTTGAGACTAGGGATGGACAAGTTTTCAAGAGGATTTACAGAATATGATCACTATTCCTAAAGCCATTGTGATGAGCGCAATCATTCAAGAAGCACATACGGTTGTCAGACATGGAGACCTGAGGAAGATGACCAATTACAGTTGCCAGTATTACTACTGGGATTCTACCAACTATGATGTAGCGGTTTTTGGCTTGCTGTGTGGAGTTTCAGTTACATAAGCCTTTCAAGAACATGACCAGATATTAACTGGTCCACCATGGATTTGTTTGGCATATGGTTACCATCAATGTGATGAGAACATTAACCATGAGTAAAGGGAGATTCAAATACATCATAGTTGCAATTGACCATCTGACTCGATGGGTCAAGAAGATGTCCCTGGCGAAAGTAGATGCTAAAAAACTGCAACGTTTATCCCAAATCAAGTTGTATATCACCATGGATGCCCACAAGTATTGTTGCATGCCTAGAACAAATTTCAAATCCCATGTGATCCTGAGGTTGAATGAATATGGGGTTCTGAGGAGCGATATCATTACTTTACCAGTATGAGACAAACAGACTGGTAGAATGGGTCAATGGAACACTGGCATGACGCTGAGGAAAAAGGTCGCAGGGAGGACTTCTGCATGGGGAATTTACTTCAGTTTGGTGATGTTCACGTATAAAATAAGCCTTTATAACGCAATGGGAAACATGCTATTCAAATTACTATACAGAAGTATGGCTGCGTTACTGCCAATTCTATATTTGGTAGTTGAACCAACATTGGGGATGAGTGCTGAGCAGTACCTGATCCAATTGTCAAATATTCTGATCAAGATGCAATTGCAAGCATTCAATACGACCTTGAAGAAGATAATTAAAGCAAAAATGATGGAAAATAAGAAATTGACCGGCATTATCTGAATACCAAGTAGGAATAAAGTTGCCTATTGCAAAATGAATTGTTTCAGAAGAAGAAACAAGCTAGACGCATTGTGGTCAGAACCATTCAAGATTATCACTAAGACGGCAATGGATGCATTTACCATCAAGAACCACTTGGATGGAATGATAGTAAATCAAGTTCTGATAAGTATTTAAACAGTGGATTGATGAAAATAATAAAAAGTGTGTTCACAAAGGACTGATGAACCATCAACACAATATGTCCTGGTAATTTGGTCAAGTCCAAAAATGGAACTCTGAAAAAAATAGATCTAAGTTTGAATAAAATAAGACCTCTGAACCATAGAAAACTGGTAGGTCAAAGAATAATTCAGAACCAGTTTGGGTTAATAAAATAATAAAGATGGACTGAAGAACTGAGTGAGAGTCATGTCTCATAAAAAAGAAAAAAACCTTTAAAAATGAACCGGAAAAAATATATTTTTGTAATTTTTATTGGTTGTCCTCAACTTGGGGATGATTCCACCTATGTCACCTCTTGAAGGATGAATAATGTTTTACAGTAGGAGTGAACAAAACATCAAAATCTATGTGAGATTAAACATTAGCAGAGATAGACTGTCATGTGCACATTACATAATAGTGGGGACCAACCCCAAAGATAAGGCTGGGCGCCAGGAGGCCCAGAGAGTGAATCTAAAGCCCTTCCTGACCTGAGTTACACCCTGGACCAACGCTGGGTTCAGGAAAAATATGCCCAGGTTGGGACTAGTGGTGTGCCAAACGCCCAGCCCCTGACGTCGGGCCAGGCGTTAAAACAAATGATCAACCAAATAAACGTGGATGGTTTGATTCAGTTTGTCAAGGAACGGGGTTTCAAAACCTTTTCCATTTACAAAATAATGCGCTTGGGTCAAATCCAACTTCAATTGATCAAATGAGTGAAGTCAGTTTTGGTCTATTCAACTAACTCGGATGGCAGTGTTGCCCTATTGGTGAGTCAGTGCTTGGGCCCACTGTGGCATAACCCTATTCCCCCATTTGAGCTTAACTACTTTTTCCCTGACCAAAATTCCTTGTTGGTCAACTTCCCAAATAAACCTTTTCCCCGTTTACGTTATTTTAAAATTTTATGATATTCTGAACGCTCCTGTGTGCAAACCTCTTTGAGGAGGTCTCGCGCTCCATTACCCTTGCCATTGCAAGAACCTTGCGGCTCTCAACTCATGCACCATTTTGTTCACCCAGGTTACCTCCAACCTGGGTTGCTTAGCCCCTTTTGATGTGTGCACCACGTCACTTTTAATGGGGTTTTTATCATAAAACTCGCCTTTCTATGCCTAAGCTGTTATTGCTCCAGCACCCTCTGCTGGGCCCTAATGACTTTGGCACTAATGGATAGTTCCCTGGCGTTGGCCTTGTGTACCGTGCACTACCACTCTGAGAACAGGAGAGTTATAGAGACTATCCTTACATAGACCGTCTCAAAGCCAAATTCGTTGAGCGGAGGCTGATTCCTGTGATAATGCAACAAGGGGAAGAGAGATCTAATTATTGGTACTTGCAAATGCTATACCCTGGATCAGGGAAGGAAGTAACAAAACAAGAAGATGCAGTTGGCATATACCCCTGAGTAATCCTAATATGGCATTGGAGCCAGAAGTTTGTTCTTGAGCACTTTCCAACAGGCTTCATCAAGAACATTGGACATATGAGATTTCTTGAGCAAGGGATACTAGGCGGGGGTTGCCGAAAATATGCCCCCAATCAAAAAAATAAGTGGAAGATTTCAATGAGATGCACCTGAAACGAGATAGTCATGCAGGGAGCAGATGTCATCCTACAGACAATGACTACAAGATTCTCAAATCTAAAATTTAGTTAGCAAAGGAATCTGGGATAGGCTGGAAGCTTCGTGACTCAACAACGAAGAATTTGGCTGGCAAAATGAAGAGCATAAGCTGCAACGTTTTAATCTAGGATGTTTTAAGATTGGAGGGGTTCAGAGCTATAGACAGAGCTTTTGTTACTTGGGTCCTAAGCTCTGCATAAAAAGTCTGAAATGTTTGTGATATCCGATGGCTAGTTTGGTTGAAAGAACAACTGTATGTAGAATTAGCTGAGTCAGAAAATGAACTCCAGAAGCTAGATCAGGCAAGGAATGATCAATCAATAATAGATGGCATTGCTTTAGAAGGTTTGATGATTTTTGTATGAGTAGCTGCAAAAGGAGCTGAATACAGGAGAGTATCAAAATCAGTTTGGGAACTGATGACTGAGGGGTTTTGCCGCAGGTTGTTTGAGACAACCGCTAATCTGGTTTTGTTGGGGTTGGATAACGTTTCTGGTAGTTACACAGAAGGACTGGCTTTGGTTTATTGCCTGGAAGTATGAGTCCTAGGGGGGCCATAGAGGAGATTTTGTTGTGCAGATTGACTTATCAGTTGGAGAAGCAGTCATCTCTATTAGACATAATGTCAAGAAGTTTTTCGTATTAAGAATAAATATTTGACATGTGCTGGATGAAAATGAGATGTCAGACTTTTTATAATAGTTGACATTATTCACTTCATTATCAATTAAGCTCTATATTTTGAAGAAAAAAATCAAAATTAATGATATAAGCTCTTCAGGAAAGAATTAAGAATGATATGAGCAAAAATTATTATGAGAAAATAACATGAGCAAATATAACTGATTATTCTTATCTAAGCTGTGAGACAAACATTAGTGACAATGGCCTCCTTTTGAGGATAAGGAGAAATATCAGGTGAACGAGGACACTAGAACAAGTTTTGGATATGACAATATAAATATGCCCTGACAGGGGGAAAACCAGATTTCTGGGACTAGTATCATCATGAATAATTTGATAATGCTGGCATGAAAGAGGGTCATTGGGACAGCATTATGAGGAGGTGGAAGCAAGGAGGAAGAGGAAGAAAACCGCATGCCAAAGGTTGTCCTGAACAGCGTTGAGTGAAGATTGACTGTGATCTGCTAGAAACAAAAGAAATTCTTGACCAGGTGTCCAAGGCGTTATTCTTTTGTCCAAATTCTTTTCATTGGAAATATAGGCAAGAGGGGGATCTGTTGGGATTTTTGGCCTTTTTTCCAGCCTCATAGATTACCATGGACACTGGGGGATAATTCCCTATGACGTTTTAATTTGAATACGGTTGACCATGATTTCAGGCTAATAATGTTCAGGGGATTTTACATCGATGAATCCCCCCCTTGGGTTACAACCATCTAGTACTAAAAAAATGTTCAGGGGATTTTAGGAAATTATCCAGGCTCTGATCCGTTGAGGATCAATCTGGAAAATGCTTTTGATCTTATTGGGCAGAATTGCTGATAAAATGGGGGCATCCAATAGCTGATTGATGATTAACTTTCAGGTTTAACAATTAGGATCAGTTCAGTTTCATCATTAATAGATTGGGAATTTAATGATCAAGTTGTAAGGCAAGTAGTGCTACCTGTAACTAGTGAATCAATTAGTCGGTTTGAGACCTGCTATAATAGGTAAAAAGTTCCATTACTTAAGTAGGTCGCTTAGCAAAAATGGTTGGTTCTCTAGGATTGAGTGGAAAACGGTAGGGACACTTTTTCTGACTCTTTCTGTTTTAGTTCTCTAGGATGCCCGATGAAGGAATCCTAGATAGATGGAGAAGACCATCTCTGATGAGATATTGAAGGAAAGTTCAATGGCAACAGCTGCAGTTTCATGGTTGAGGCGCCAACCAAGGGTTGGGCGCTGAATTCCCTCTATAAATTCCCCTGATAATTCACAGTAGTAAAAGAATGCAGAAAAAGCAGAATTCATTATTGATCTTAGTTCTATTCATCTTCAGAAAAATTATTGCTGTTTTATTTAATTGTAGACTCTTTTGGAGGATGAAGAATAAGGATCAAGGACCTTTAGAAGAGAAGCTGAACTTAGATATGAATTACTGTAGACTCCACAAGTTAAGATGAAAGGCCATAAACTTAGGGATCTGAGCATAGATCAAGTTATCCGGATAAGGGTAGAAGTCCATGCATACAAAATCAAGAGTATTTCGGTGAGAAATACAGGTCAAGCGTTGGACCATAACGGGCTATCTATTCAACTATGGATAATAGTCTTTATACTATAAAATATTTACTACCAAATACTTCAGACATCGTGAATTGTGCACATATCAAACCTGTGCAGTTAACTTTTTAGATCCTATCACTCTAGAACTATCTTTGAAAATTACCAAATTTTAACATTCACTTAAATTATTTTTGCTTCTGGTCTACGTTGATAAGAAACAATTATTACTAAAACTTAGTTAGACCAGGAACAAGAAAATATTAATAATATTTTCATATATATATATATATTCGCTCATAATAGAATTACTGAACACAAATTAGAATCACTGGTATTAAGTTCTGGAAAATAGCTATAATACTATTCACTGGCATGCAGAAATTGATATTCTATGGGCCAAAACTTCCATTGGATCAATTCCCAAGTGGTGGAGATTGTGCCCTCAAGACTTGTAAACTAAAACTACTGGATCATTCCAAATCACTAATTGATGTCTAAGCACCGATTTAATTATATCTTCTAATTAAGATCTGCCTCCTTGGGAGCTAAAAGTAATTTACATATCTTTAAATGATCATATGCTAAGTTGAAGTTTCCCTTGGAAGTTTAAAAGTCATTGTCATTAATGAACTAGATTGGGGATCATTCTCTGATAAATCACTAGTACTGTGACTTGTTGGGAAAGCATGATTAAGTTAAAAATCTTAATTATACTATTAGGAAACCAGCGTGTTAAGGAAAGACCTGGATTCCCATTGTGGGTACTCCAAGACCCACAAGGGCAGCCATGGTCCACAAGCCACTACTGGTTTAAAAAAGCTTTGGGTGGGCGCAGTTAGACTGGAGATTGGAAAGCTCCAACCCAGAAAACTGTTGCCCATCTGCCATTTAGCTTATTAAAATAATCATAAAGATGTGTTTTAATAAATATTTTATCTAAACTAAAACAGTAAATAAGAAAACGAATAACCCAACACTTAATACTAACAAGGTGCTGGGTCTTACGGTGGGATTGGGGAGGAGCTGCTAATTTGAACTACTGTAGTGAGAAATGATAGTCAATTTTGAATTCAAACAAATGTTTTAATTCCCATTTCCCCAATAATATTGGCCAATTGACAAAGCTATCCTCAGGACGTTTTCCTGACTTCTGAATTTCTAAATTCTCTTTTTCTACTTTGGAATAAGGTATTGGTCTCAATCCTCATTTTAAGCCATTGCATTTACCTTTTTGCTTGAATTTGGCTCACCAGGTAAATTTTTACTCTGTATTAAATCCGGTTGTGATCCTCTTTTGGGGGCCAGGAATGTGAATTAGCGTGGTGAGCTTCTTTATGCTTCCAATTTTTTTCTCAAAAAGTTGCTTGATTTTCTTTGAATAATAAATTGCAGATTTTTTGGAAGGGTAGTTTTGGGTTGGGAGTAGATGTAGAAAAGGCATGTGGCAAATAGAGAGGTGCAGCAGCCACCCATCTGTTGTCCAAGGTATGCCCTAGGTTAGAGATTAGGTGGGGGCAGGGCCCTATGATTTGAAAATTTTATGGCTATAAAGGGGTGTATGACCTTATAACCTTGATAGCCGGAGTTAAGGCCCTTACATTACCCTTTCTTTAGAGGATAGGGTCCATCACCATCCAAGGCGCTAACCAAAGCTCAATTCTTGTGCGGGGTTGGGAGTTTGATGGCGTAAATCATAGCCTTCTTGGAAGATAAGTTGAAGGTGCCTCATGGTTGGCCTTATGAAACTTGGCAATTAACTCTTGACAGTATTTAAACCTTTGGAGGGAACCCAACTTTCTTTATAAGAGTAAAATTATTCCAGATATTAGGTACTGCAAACCGCTTTTGACTCCTCTTGAGTTCAAGATCTGATCTACTTCAAACTCTGATGCACCCTTAAACATGATGGGTTGCACCTCCACAGTCTTCTGTCTTATAAATGGTGATAAGTAAAAGGCGTTAAAGGAGTTGTGAATCTTCCAGTGTGGGGGAAGTTCCACCTGGAAGAATCTATCGTTTAACATCTGAGAAATGGGAAAGGGGCCTGTGCATTTGCAAGCTAACTTATGACATGTTACCTTGAGGTGCAAATTCTTGGTATCTACCATTCCAAATCACCTTCTTAGTAGGAGCCTCAAGTCAACTCTTGTCTACAAATTTCTTAGCGTTATGGGGGATTTAGTAAGCTTGCTTTGTTTCTGTTGATGCACCTACCATATGTAGGTGACAAAGAGATCTTCAGAAGAGATGTTACTACGCTTGTGGCCAAATACTGAACGTAATGTTGTACCTTAAAATAGCATACATAGATGACGCCCCCAAAAATTCATGGAGGGAGTTATTATATAATAATTAGTCCATGGGGAGGTCCGCTACCCAAGTATCTTAAGAAGCAGTTTCATAGCATAGCAGGTACAGCTCTAAGAACTAGTTAGTGCGCTACATATGGCCATCTGACTGTGAGTAATAGGCTGAAGATCTTAATGGCTTAACTTTCAAAATTTTTTTAATAAATTTTATTTAGAATAGTGAGGTGAACTGAGGTCCCCTGTTGAGATTTTTGCCCATATTCCCAGCCTGCTAGATTACCAGGGATCTCTAGGGAAAATTCATAAAGCTAAGTGAATTGAAATTGGTTGGCCCAAGTATTGGAGTAACTATGTTTGGGGGGTTTTGGGATATTCGCTTAGTCATATCCATCAGGGATTGATCTGGACGAATACTTAAGGTCTCATTGGGCAGAGTTTCTGACGAAATAGTGGCATCTGTAGTGATTAACTATCAGGTGTACTGGTTGGGATCGGTTGGATTTGATCACCAATTTATTGTGAATAATTAGCAAGTTGTGAGGCGAGTGATGCCGTTTGCATCTAGTAAATTGATAAGTTAGTACATGACCTGCCTTAATGGGTAATAAATACATTACCTAAGATGGTCACTAGCCAAACATAGTTGGTTTTCTTGGATTGAGAGGAAAACGTTAGGGACACATCTTATGACTCTTTCCATTTTAGGTCTTGAGGATGTCCAATGATGGAATCCTAGCCAGGATGGGGAAGACCATCTCTGCCAAGACGAAGTTGGGTGATTCAACATTAATGGCTTCCATTTCATCGAAGAGGTATCAATGGAGAGTTAGACAACGAATCCCCACTATAAATTCCCTAGGATTCACTATAATAAAAAACAGATAATGAGATAATATTACATATATATAGCTTTAAGTTATTTCACCCTGTATATAGTTCAACGAGTAAAGTATCATCAGCTTTCAGCTGTGCTATTCTTCTCAAGGATATTATTGCTGTGTGCAATAATTGGAAGACTCTTAGTATAAGTAGTAGAGATCTGAGCGGGAATCATGAGAAGAAGGAGACACAATTGGGGATTGCTGCTGACTGTGTTTTGGAACAAAGTTACAGTCACCAGGGAATCTCAGTGAAGATTAGGTTGGACAGAACAAGGGAACAAATCCCTACAATTATGACATCACAAGTATTTAATTGGGAATACTGGCTGAGCGTTGGGCCAAGATATAAGAATTCATACTCAACTACGGATAATAGTCGTCATACTAATATAAATCAATAATATATTATACTATACAACGCAGATGAAGTGCATGAGGAAACCGAACCTGTGCAGTAAAAAGATTACTAAAATTGTTTATCAATAAAAAGCCACTCAACTAAATTTTTACAAGTTGGTGCTCACTACAGGGATAGTTGAGTTGAAGTATTTATAATAAATATCATACAAAGATGAGTTATTTAAACTGTGGACTGATTTAGCCACTGTGAACCAGAATGCCCTAAACTCAGTGGACCTTCAGGAATTCGCAGCCTTGGAGGAATGAGTAGCCAAAGTGTAGGAAGAGATAGATAATTTTGAAAGCTTTGGGAATGAGTTACTTGAGAAAGTAACTTCATTGAAGAATAAAGAAGGGGACCTCATTTTAGAGATCTTATTCCTGAAAATGGAGCGAGAAGTGGACCTTGTTCATTTTGAGAAAATTTGGCATGGATATAGAATGACTAAGTAAACAGGTGGAGGAACTTAAAGCTCACAAATGTACTTGAGCCCAATATGGTAAGTGTTTTAAAATTGGCAGTTTATGAGGGATACACCAAAGGGTTTTGGCACAGAGTTGACCCACTGAGCAGCTAGGATCAATGATGTGAGGATCGTTTTCCTGAAAATAAAATAATAGAATATAAAATAAATATGGAGCACTTGCTCTGACAACTCTTCTTTATTAATATTTTATTACACTGATTACCGCTGTTACACTAACTTCTAACTATCAAAACCTCCCCTTCCTCGATCATCTCATTCTGCTTTTATTGTAACAATTTTATATGATGCTACTTACTTGGCTTAGTAACTTAATTCACCATATCTCATTGGTTACATCAATTCTTCATTCTTTAATCTCACAATGCCCAATTTGAGGTGATTTACCAACAATCCTTTATCGCCTAATTTTGAGGCGCCCAAATTACCATTACACATATCAATCTCAGTGGATCCATTCGTCCCACCCACATGACCTAGGGCTTATCGTCCAGTCATATTGAGATCACATCATTACCCCTCCTTGACTGGTCAATAAGGCTCCTATTGCTTATATGCCCAGAGGAGCTTCAAATGTACTCAGTTGATGATCCAACTCAAGAGGGGTCCTTGATAGTATAAGAATCTATGTATGTCTTCTCAATGACTTTGAATGGTCCAATCCAGATATTGGCTAGCTTTTGTTTTTGGCCAAACTCATGTTGATCATGGAATAAAACCATGTCTCCATCCTTGAACTGTGCTAGGGCACTCCGCCATACCTGATCAGCAGCCTGGCTTTTGATTCTCTTGGCTAAGCTGAACGTGTATGCTTCAATTTGTAATTTGATCAGTGTATTTTCTAGAATGGTCAAATAGTGTTGCGGATCCATTCTACCAGTGTCCTCTACACAGGCACATAGGAGAGAGGGCAGAGCGGAGTTCCGTCCATAAAGCAATTGTAATGGGCTTTTCCCCATGGCCGAATGGTAGCTAAGGTTGTAGGTGAGCACCGCGGTAGAAAGGAGGGTACTCCAATCAGAGGGCCTGTCCATGAACAACTTCTGGATTATGTTCACCAGGTCCCATTAGCCCATTCAACCATTAAGTTAGACTCAGGGTTATATGGAGTTTTTAGAACCCCACGGATAGCCATCAGCTCATTTAGCTTAGGTAGAATGTGTGAAGTGAATTTCATCCCATTTTATCAGAAAGGATGGATTGGGGACAACTGTGTCGCTGAATTATACACTCCATAAACTTGCCCACCGTTAGCGCCCCCAAATCTTGTATTGGTCGCGCCTCAACCCACCTGGTCAAGTGGTCGATTGCTACCAGGGTGTATTTGCACTGGTTTGCCCCTGTTGGCAAGGGACCCACAACATCAATAAAAAATGGTGTGCCAGGTGAAGTGCGGCTTCACTAACTGGTATGAAATATTCTGGTGGAATGGCTTTTCTACTTGGCATTGGTGACAGGAGGAGATAGTATCAAGAATATCAAAAGTTCATGCTTTCCCAGTAATACTGAGGCCACAATAATTTCATGGTCTTACACATTTCACCATGTCCAACTGCTTAGTGTGCACTCATAATAATAGTTGAGAGGGTGGAAGATCTTGGGATATTCATGGTATTGTCCCCTATCCGCTTATATATTTCCCCATTTTTTCTGAAACGTATTGGCCCTTATTCCGTCCATTACCTTGATTACTGGAGGCGGTTCATCGTCATACTTGCCACTACACTTCTTATCAAACATGATATCACTCAGATCCGTGGTAACTGCAATCATAGGTAATCTCAATTTATTCGAGGTACGCTGACCAGGGGATGGACAGTACCGATCACAACACTCAAAACGGCAAAACAAACTAATAACCAGGTGGGAAGCAGAAACTGCTTACCCACCATGGCAGAGGGTGAGGAGGGGTTGGGGGGTTGGTTTTCAGAAAGACCTGCCTCGATCAAGGGGTTTTGGTTGCAGTACCGGATCAGAGCAGAGAGCCAGGGCGTTGGGGCATCTGCATAGTGGGGGTTGAGGTCAGCGTAGTAGGAGTTTTCCACTTCTGCATCAAGATAATGATGGGAAAGTGTTTCAACAAAAGCTGCGAGGAAAACTTCAGCTTCTTTGCGGGCTTCAGAAAGTTGGGTGAAAAGGGAGATACTGTGGCGGGTGATTTTGGATGAGGGGTTGAATGAAGCAAGCGTTGCGACATTCATAACAGCGATTTCAGCATCATCAAATAGTTTTGAGATGTCACTGCAGGGAGATTCAGGGAAGTCGGGGGGAAGAAGATGGTGGGCAGGCCATGCTGGAGCTGAGCCACTGACTGGGCCACCGCGGTGCGTAGTTTTGGGTAATGAGGAGAGGCCACCGCAGCTAAGGCGAGCTGGTGGTCACTTTGGAAGGGGCTGTATTGGGTAGAGGAGCAAAATGGCGAGGTGTAGGGGTTTCATTGAAGTCAGGAAGGAAAAATTATGCCCAACCATAATCGCCATGGCAGAGAGGTTGACCTGTATGCTTACTAATGAGGACATTACCTGATTCGTCAGTTTCAGCCAATAGATCCCATGGATTTTGGTTCACTGGAATAGTGGCGTTTAAATTTGAGTGGGTAGGATTGGGCGAATGGGCAGCTGCTTGGGTGCGAATGTTGGTCCAAGCATTGCTCTGATTGGCTGGCGTAGATTTAGGTGGGAGAGTGAGGATGGAGGTTTTGGGTGGGGCTGATTTTCCATGTGGGCCCACTGAACGAGATTGGAGGGTGGGAGGGGCAGCAAAGCGCCCCATACTGAACCTCCAGAGGGGAGCTCAGAAGCTGCATCAGCGGATTTGGCCTTAGGGCACGCTCTTTTTGCATGGTTGAGGCCAAAGCAGAGGGAACAAATCTGCCTACCATTATTGACCCGAGCCCAAAAGAAATGATCAGGCGCTGCAGCCACACTAGCGCGGGGTGGGATTTGTTGGGCTATGGTAGGGTGGTGTGGTATGATGGTGGCTGTTGCACGAGGAGCAGCAAGGCGTTCTGCACCATATGGAATGGCAAAGATGAGGTTGGGCTGAGTGCCATAAGCCATGAGCCCCGCGACCAACTGGTCATACAAAACCTGGGGTGGAAGGTGTGATGGGAGATTTGCTAAGGATACCACTAGCGTGGTGTCTGAAGGGAGGCGAGTACGGGTTGTGGGAATGGGGTTTTTTATAAATTAGAGGAAGTTGTGCTGCCACTTCAGCATCCTCCTCAGATTGGAACCCAACTTCAAAGTAGCCCTTAAAAGGGCGGAAGTCTATAAAGCCAGCTGGCGCAAAGGCTGTAGTGGCTAGGTCAATAATTGCCTTATCAGCATATGGGAACAAATGCCCATAGTCCACTCTGAGGCAATAGCGAATAACAGAGCGAGGGAGGGCGAGAGGATGGGGGAGAGAAGGGTGGACGCGCGCCAGGTGGAGCGCTAAGTCTCGTGGGGGGACAAAACGGTTGGAAGCAGTGGGCGGGCTGTTTGAACCCATCTGAACGCGCTTGCCTGCAGGGCGGAAAACGCTAGGTGGGGGTGCACGGCTGCCCCACACTGGGGTGGCAGGCGGCAGAGCCAAGGACATCAAAGAATAGGTTTGGGCAGATGGCTGTGGATAAATAAACTTAAATTTAAAATCGCTCAAAAGTGACTTTGAGCGGTTAAAGAGAGTTTTTATCATAGGTAATCTCAATAAACAATAAGCATTCTGGTGTTTTGCTCCGGGTTGGTGAAGAATTTCAAAAATTGTATGCCTGCAATACAAGAGCCCATCGGGCTAGACGCTTTTCTGGTTCTTTCAGATTTTGTAACCAGCATAGCGAGGCATGATCCTTTACAACCTTGAATTTCAAACCATGTAAATACACCCCAAAATTGCTTATAGGCATAGATCACCACCAAGCATTCCTCTCAATCATGGTGTAGTTGCATTTATGGCTGTTCAAACTTCAACTAAAGTATGCTACAGGGTGCTCTTCTCCTTTATCATTCTTTTGGGATAGGACTGCACCTACAGCAGAAAGGGATGCATCCATCTGAACAATGAACTCTTTTCAAAATTGGGATAGCGTAACACTGGCACAATGGTTAACGCCATTAAACGTATCAAAAGAGCCTTGCTGACGTTCCGCCCATTCAAACATAGTGTACTTTCTTAATAACTCAAAGAGAGGGGCCCCCAATACAGCTGAAGTTAGGGATGAAGCGCTAGTAATATCTGAACATTCCCAAAAAGACCTGTATATCCCGCTTACTGTTGGGTGGAGTCATTTTTTGAATAGCTTCCACTTTGGCTGGTTGAGGTCTCAGCCCTGTGCCATCAACCACAAACCCCAGGTACTCCAGCTGATCCTTTAATAAGTAGCATTTCTGGAGTTTAATTTTATGTTGGCCTCAGCGAGCTGGCTGAATACTGCTTCTAAATGGTCGAGGTGTTTGGAGAAGGTTTGGGAGAAAACATTAATGTCATCAATGTATACAAGGACACACGACCATTTTAGGTCCCCCAAGATAGTATCCATTGCTCGTTGAAATGTAGCTGGGGCATTACACAACACTTGTGGCATCCTGTTTGATTGGAAAAGACCTTTAGATGCGATTACTGCACACTTCTCCTGCTCTACCAGTGGCAACTCAATTTGCCAATAGCCCGAGATCAGTCCATAGCTGAGAAGAAATGAGCTCTCCTAGCCAATCAAAAGCGTTTTCAATCCGTGGTAAGGGATATGAGTCCTTTTTAGTGATGCTGTTGAGCTTTTGGTAGTCAATTACTATACAGTTGGTGCCATCCTTTTTTTGCAAACAGAATGGGTGAAGCTCATGAACTCTTCGATGGTTCAAGCATCCCTTGCACTAATAGCTTGTCAATTTCCTCGGTTACTACTTTCTTCCACCACCCTTGATCGGTGGATTGGCTTTGACCTGATGGGTGGATGATCGCCAGTGTCCAGCCTATGAACCACCCCCTGTGCGCATCCTAAATCATGGTTGTTATAGCAAAAATCTCTTTATATTTTTGAAATAAAGTGATTGTCCTATCCTTCTGTGGTTCTGACAGCCCCATTAATTCATCACGCGATACAACTGCCATTACACTGTGCTGAGGTTTGAAAGGCAGACCAAATTCCTCCAGCGACCCAAATTCATGAACTGAAAAAACCTCCTCGATGGGGATTAAGTGTAAGTATGCCACTATTTGGTGGCGGATATGCAGTGGTACCGTTTGTAGATTTGCAAGAAAAACTTTGATCTCCCCTTGCCTGGTAAGATAATGCTTGGGGCCACATAGGGCTCAAACCGTGTTGCTGATATGGCCCAATAACCTCCCCATATAGACTTTCTGGAATTTTAATCACCAAGTCAGTTTTCAATATAGTTTGATGCCCAAACGGAATGGATATAGGTCCAGCAGCTCCAAGCGGCAGCCCTTGATATCCATATATCTGTTGAGGGAGGGCCTGGGTTTTGCCCTTTAACTGATGGTAGCGCATTGGAATTACTACATCGCTATATGATAGATTAATGCTCCTCATATGCACCGGATCATTCAGTACTCCATTAGAGGTGAAGTGTACTGGGATTCGCTGACCCAATAAGTCAAAGGTCTCATTCGTCATATCAATAACAGCCACATAGTGTCACAAGAAGTCAGTTTTAATTAAGAGATTGTAATTGCTTTTTGGTAACACTATAGCTGGAGCTACCATGACAATAGAACCAAACCTCAGCGGAAGTGCACTGTATGCTCCCACAGAGACTGTATTCTCCACTCCAGCAGTGCCGCATACCATCCGGCGTTCCACATCTGGTTTTAATGCCAACCTGACCACCAATTTGGTGGAGACTATGTTGATGGGGGCACCAGTAACTATGATAGCATGGACTTGGGTCTTAGCTACAATAAGGTCACAGTAAGTAAATTCAAAGTAGGATGCATCTAGACTGTTAATAACATGGACATTTAAAGAATTCCTGTTTCCAAGGAAACACGCAATCCCCTCACCAATTCTGGGGTATTGGTTTATAAAACTTTTGACTGGAAGAATGAAGCTTACTGCTTGCAAAAAGGTGCATCCGAGGAGGGGTCTAACTTTTCAGGGGTTACTTGGTAGAACATTTGACAGGCATATGGCTCAACATGCAACTGAGACCCCTTTTCCGCCATAGTCCTGACTTTACTTGTGTCAAAACATTCACCCCTCCAACCAGCTGCTGAGATAAAACTGACTCATTGTGCAAGGAAACTTATGCTGAATAATCTAACTTGGGTTTGGGTGAGACATCTTGGTTTGGTATAGTGGATATAGAGAGTCCCTTCTCTACTATGACTGACTTTTCCCTGGCCGTACTGTCCCATCTGTACACAAGAGACCAGTTGATTAGGGCACCATCGTGCCAGATGCCCCTTACAACTGCATTTAAAACAATAAAACCCCATAGTGCTCACACCTTCTGATTTATGCAATACAAACCACGACGAGAGTTAAGCTGGAAGTGATCAGCGTAAACATGTCTAGGGTGATAGTTGGCCCAGGGATGATAAGCAGGAATGGGTTGGACGTTTAACTGCTGATGATAACCTGGTAAAATCTGCACTGGACTTCCAGTGTTCCCCAAATATGATGATTCAGCATTTACATCAGAAGGACTCCGCACAGCAATAGGTGGAGGGAAGTTGGCTGATATACGGTGTAAAACTGAACAAGTTTAAGCAAAGGTACATCTTCATCCAACAGGGTGGCCATAACGTTATGTAACTCACAGTATGGCTTCACAGCAGAAGTCATTGCAATACACAATTCTGCTTCAGATAAAACTCTAGCCCCAATTAGAACGTGAGCTTCTGCCATAAATCGCTCAGCAAACGTGGTGAGGGTTTCATTCCGCTGAAACTTAATGGTCAAAAATTCAGCCTTCTGCTGCGACATCTCTACAGTTCCACCAAACAACCATAGCACCGTGTCTTTGACTTCTTGATATATAAGGGAGCTGCTTGGAAGTTAACAGACGACTTGATCAGCACTTCCAACATCCAAGGAAGAAATCAACAGTTTTTCTCTTTGTTGATCTGAGACTCCTTCAGTTGCAATCTCAAATCGCTTAAAGCACCCATAAATATTCCCTTCGCAATCAAATGAGGGCAGCTTATTGCATTAGACCTCCTGGAGCAGCTCATCTTGTTTTTTAAGCACAGCATCTAACTCAAATTTCAGCTCCAAATAGGCAACTTGAGGCAACACGGCTGGCAACTGAGTTTTTATCATATTATAATTGATCTATGGGCCCCATGTAGTGAGCACCACTGTTGAAAATTGGCAGTTTGAGAGGGACACACCGAAGGGTCTTGGCACAGGGTTTGACCCACTGAGCAGCTAGGATCAATGATGTAAGGATTGTTGTCCTGAAAATAAAATAATAGACTATAAAATAAATATGGAGCATTTGCTCCCACAACTCTTCTTTATTAATATTGTATTAAAGCTGATTCCCGTTGTTACACTAACTTCCAACTATCAAAACCTCCCCTTCCTCAATCATATTATCCTGCTTATATTGTAACAATTTTGGATGATACTACTTACACGGCTTAGTAACTCAATTCACCATATTTCCTTGGTTACATCAATTCTTCATTCATTAATCTCATGACGCCCAATTTGAGGCGATTTACCAATAAACCAATATCGCCTAATTTTGAGGCTCTAAAATTACCATTACGCATATCAATCTCAGTGGATCTATTCGTCCCACCCACATGACCTAGAGATTATTGTCCAGTCATACAGGAACATGACAGTAAGCAATACTGAAGAAAGAAGTCCTCTCACAATACTTGGGAAGTCAAATACCCCAAGGAACATGCCACCCACTTTTGTGGCCATTTTGGAGATGATACCTGAAGTCACTCCTCAAGTTAGCTGAGTGGCCAAACCTAGAGGATCAACCAAAGATAACTCGGTGGAATTTAAGGCATTGTCAAAATTGCAACGTTCCATCAGGATGATACCCCAGAGTTTTTCCACTGTTTGACATGACCATGTATGGCTATTAGGATCGTCAAAGGTGTTGACGGTCATGAATTGCCTAGACACTGACTAGTAGAACCCTAGTGTTACCTCACCGGGAAGGGGACAGCTGGTCATACATTGAGGCAAAAGCAGCCATCATGAAAGAGTACAGGAGTCCAACGCGCATGTTGAAGTGCAATAAGAAATTAATGAGAATCCAGTTTCATAAAGATGAGTCTCTAGCTAGCTTCATGGATTTGTTTTACCAGGAGTTGCAGATCTTGGTTGGAGCAAAAGTATTGAATGATTTTGATGCCAGAATTGCCTTGCAAGCAGCCTTAAGCACTATTATGATTTGCATTGCAAGATGTCTTCCATGTTTTTGATGGAAGTAACTACCTCACAAATGGTTGATAATTTGTAGATATTGGGAGTAACATTTGATGCCCCAAATCGAAGCTTCAAATCTAATATGGGATGAGATCCAAATCCCATGAAGAGAAATGAAGGAGCTAAAGAGACAACCAATCAAACCGTGCTGGGGAATAAGCCCAAAGTATTAAGACAGTTGAATAAGAAGGAAAAGGTCTGCTACCAATGTGGTGGGAAAGGATATTTTGCTGTGCACTGTAAGAAGCCAAAGGATCATATCAACGTGGCTTAGGTGAAAGAGTCAGCAGCCACTAAGGAATCATGAAAGGACTGCAGTCTAGATGGGGAACATTGTAGAGCTGCAGAGAATCCTGTTCCTCCCAACATTTGACTGAGGAATTAATATCAGTGATCTGTTTGTAGATAACAAGCAGGATCAGCTGTATCAAGTGGGAAATTTGGGTTTACTTGCCGTGACAAGAGCTGGGGTGAAGAGAATCAACCCCAAGATAATCAAAAAGTTGCCCAGCCATATGCTTGACAACTGGCAGACAAGATTTGAACCCACAAGAATCCCGAAGAATGATCTGAAGTCTGATTAGATGAGGCCAATTTTTTGATCCCCTTCAGCGCGATAAAGGAATCATTTACTGATTCATTCGTGCAAATTATTAACACATTCAATATGGCTAATAATGCTGCTATTCACTCAGTAAACACTATATTGCAATACTCTGAGTGTACAAATATAGACATACAAGTGAATCGAGTAAGAGTGAGGGTGATTGTCAACAGTGGAGCACCTATCAATATTGTCTCAACCAAGCTGGTAAAGAGGATGAAGATCTCACTGGACTTGGAACATAAGAAGATATACGGGACAGCTGGGCCAAACACCACCATCTCTTGTGGAGCATATAGTGCATTGCCACTATGATTTAGGTCATTGGTGGTATCTGTGCCAGCAATAGTTTTGGCCAGCCAAGACTATGACATTCAAATAGGAATGGAGTTTCTATTCAGGTACTGAGTTAAATGTAACTTTGATGATAATATGTTGACCATATTGGGTCAGACGTTATCATTGGTATATCAGAAGGATGGTGAAGCTCCACTGAATCAGAGAAACAACTTCATTAATCTAATATACAATGATGACAAAGTCCAATTTGGTACCAATTAATTGGTAGAAAGTGACACGAAATGCTGGCGGAAATCCTAGAGAACTGGTGAATTCACCTGAGGATCAAGGGTGAGAGGACTATACCGCCAGGATCGCAGATGATAGTTGACATGGGGTTGACATTGGAGATTCCTAAGTTGTTGTATGGGGAGGTCCAAAGCCCATGGAAGAAGTCCAGAGTGGAGCCTTGGGGTGGCTCCTGGGATTTTAATGCCAGGTCCTGGAAAATTCAAGTTCTCTGGAGAATTTAAATGAAAACCGATGAAGATCAAGGGGAATTAGATCATCATGTTTATTCATCTGATCCTGATGACCGAATTGAGAAGATTTCATAAATTTGGGACTCTTGACAAGACGGGATTACCAGCTGAAGTAACTGAAAGCATCAACCTATTAGTTGATCAAGAGCAACTAGCTGATATGTCAGAAGGCCAGCAAGAGGAGGTGCTCAAACTATTCAAAAAGTATCAGGAAGTGTTCACTCAGGATGACCACAATTTGGGATGCGCATGAGATATGATCCATAAGGTTGACACCGGTGAAAATTTTCTGATCAGGATGAGACCAATCCGACAATCAAAAACCGCTGAAGTGGTAGTGGAGGATGAAATCAGCAAACTAATATAGCAAGGGCTTCTAGTTCCATCATCAAATCCCTGGGCGAGTCCAATTCTGATCGTGAAGAAAAAGGATGGATCCAACTGGGTGGTGATCAACTACTGGAAGCTGAATAAAATTATGAGTATGATTTGTATCCCCTAATAAAGGATTGATGATGAACTAGACAGTTTAGGAGAAGAAAAGTATTTCTCCACGATGGATCTGATCTTGGGATAATGGCAGATTGACTTACAAAAGAAGACCGAGAAAAATGCGCGATTATTACCATACAGGGACTATACCAACCGACGAGGATGCCCCAGGGTCTATGTAATGCGCCTGCAACGTTTCAGAGGGCCATGGATGTGATATTGAGTGACTTGAAGTTGGCGTGCGTTCTGGTATACCTGGATGATATAAATGTGTTCAGTAGGACGTTTACTGGTCACCTACACTACTTATATGAAGTATTCAAGAGACTGACCGTGGCTAATCTGAAGATTAAGTCAAGGAAGTGCCACTTCTTTAAAAAAGAGTTGGAATATCTGGGATTTGTAATCAACTCCAGTGAATACAAAGCAAACCCAGAAGATAGAAGCCATAGAACGGATGGCTTTTCCAAAGAGTGTCTGTTACATCCAAGAGTTCCTTGGGATGGTTAAATACTATAGAAGATTTATTCGGAACTTTTCCTGAATAATTGAGCCTTTATTCCATTTATTAAAGGATCCAAAAAAGGATTTGTGTGAATGAAAGAGCCCAGGACTCCTTCGGTGAGCTACGCTCATATTTAATAGATTCTACAATTCTGAAATATCCAAAATTTGATTGGAGTTTTATTAATCAAACTGATACTTTGTTTATGGCAATCAGCGCCATATTAAACCAAGTAGACAAACTTGAGGACAAACATCTGGTGGCATATGTGAGCCGGACATTCTCAGCCGCTGAGAGGAACTACTTTGTGACTGAGCATGAATGCCTTGTGGTCATTTACGCATGTAAAAGGTTTTGGGTTTACATCCATGGAATGCACTTTAAAGTGGTGACAGACCACTCTTTGCTGTGTTGGCTTCACAATTTGAGAGAGTAAGAGGGACAACTGACCTGATGGTCACTTAAGCTCCAGGCTTATTATTACAAGATTGAACACCGAGCAGGGGCTTCTCACCAGAATTTGGATGGATTATTGCGGTCACCAATGGTCCAGATGGTATACCCACAGGCGGATGAGCTATTCCAGAGAATGGTCGACAGAAAAATCAGGGATGAGCCCTGAAAAATACAAGGTGCGCTTCAGAAAGCAATGGAAAACACTTAGACTATGGATGGACATGTATTCAAGATGATCAACGGGAAGCAGTTATTATTTCCAAAGCCATCAGAAAAAGCAGCTATAGTGCAAGCAGCTCACAAGGTTGTCGAGCATGGAGGCCTGAGGAAAACAATTGAACATATTTGCCAGCACTATTACTGGGAATCCATCAACTATGATGTCACAGATTATCTAGCTTATTACTTGGAGTATCAGCTGCACAAATAACATAAGAATAAAACTGGATACCGACTAGTTTACCCTTGATTTTCGTGGCACACAGTGTCCAATAGCGTGGTGGGACCACTGATGATGAGCACAGGGGGAGTCAAGTACATTATAGTTGGCATCAAACATCTGATGAGATGGGTCAAACAAAGACCCTAACAAAAGTAGATGCTACCAGTACTGCAAGGTTCATCCTGGATCAAGTAGTGTATTGACATGGATGTCCGCAGGTCCTGCTTAGCAATAATGGGACCAACTTCATGTCTCATGTGATCCTGAGATTGAATAATAATGGGGATCAGAAGTGTTATGTTAGTATCTTACCAGACAAAGACAAACGGACTGTTAGAACGGGTGAATGGAACGCTGACCATGTCGCTGAGGAAGCTGGTCGCAGGAAGAACTTCCGTTTGGGTAACATACCTGAGTTCAGTGACGTTCAGCTACAATATTAGTCATCATATGGTGACGGGAAAGCCGCCGTTTGAGTTGTTGTATGAGATAAAGACTGCATTGCCGCCAATTTTAAATTTGGTGGTGGAACCTACGTTGGGGATGAGTGCCAAACAGTACTTGAACTGACTGATGAATATCCTGATCAATATGCAATTGCAAGCATTTGATACAACTTTGATGAAAAGAATATGAGCGTACTTAATGGACGATAAGAACTGACCAGCCTTAGAATAATATCAAATAGGCGAAAGAGTAGCATATTGTGATATGCATGGTACAGAAGAAGAAACAAATTAGATGCGTTGTGGTCAGGTCCATTTGAAGTGATCGCCAAGATGGCAACTGATGCCTACTCCATCAGAATCTCTTGGATGGAAGAGTTGTGAACCAATTCCACGCTAAGTATCTGAAGTGATGGATCTATGAAAACAATAAAAGATTTCCAGAAGGACTGATGAATTATCAACTTGGTCATGTCTTGATTAGGTCAAGTCTGAAAAAAGGACCTTTGAACCTAGAGAAAAGTGGCAGATTTAAGTACCCAGGACCCAGTTTGGGAGAAAAAATACAAAAAATAGACCGCTGAACTGAAACAAGGTCAAGTCCCATAGTAAAAAAGAAGAATAAAGATAAAAAATTGATAAAAGATATTGAAAAAAAGATTATAAACCGCATTGTAAAAATTGATATAATTTAATAAAGTTTATTTTTATTAATTGTCCTCAAAAAGAGGATGATTCTGCCTATGTTGCCTCTTGGGGGAGGGAGGATGGATCATGGTAGGAATGAACATCCCATTAAAATCAAAGTGAGATCAGACGCTTGCAAAGGCTGGACCTACATGAAACCATGTTCTTTGAGCAGATGCAGAGCCCTGTGAGAAAGCGACTAGGGGAAGGAAAATTGAGATGTCAGATGAAGCCAATTACAAAACCCCAGGGTGGGGAGGAAAGCAACAGTATAAGAAGAGGCAATTTGCGAATAACCCCGAGTAATCACAATATAGTACCAGATCCAGATGATTAGTCTTGAGCACCTGACAACAGGCTTCATCAAGAACACTGGACATATGGGCCAGCAGCAAACAAGGGATGCTTGATGGGGATTGCTGAATCATGCCCCCTAATAAAGACATCAGCAGAAGATACCATTGGGAAGCGCTGGTGAAGCAATATTCATGCAGGGAATGAATGACATCCTGCAAGTGACGACTACAGGCTTCTCAGAAGCTAAAGCTGAAGGAGCGTGAAACCCAGGCAAGGCTGAAAGCTTCATAGACCAACTTCAAAGAATTTGGCCAGCAAAATGAAGAGCATAAGTGGTGTTATCCTGATCCAGGATGGTATCAAGATCAGAGGGATTCAGCGTTAGGGACAAAGCCTCAGTGACTTGGGCCCAGAGTTCAGTGTAGGGGAGCTCAAAATGAATAATGTTACTGATGGTGAGCTCGGTAAACATAACAGCAGGTTTGTAATCTTTTCTGAGTCAGAAGAGGAACTCAGGAAGCAGTTCTGACTTGGAAAGAAATGAGTGATCAAGAGCAAACGTCTTAATCTCTGGATCATCTATAACAATGGTTGGTGCATTAGTGAAAGGAGCTGAATCCAGGAGAGATTGAAATCCAACTCAGGAATTGGCGGCAGAAGAAGAATCTGCCAAGAGTTGTTCAAAATGATTGCAAGCTTGGTTTTGGAGGGATTAGTTACTTTTTCCAATAAATTGATGGAAGGACTAGCTGCTGTCATCAAACTAGGCATATGAGTCCTGGAAGGACCATAAAAGAGGTTACGCTGTGCATCCTGACTCATCTTTTGGAAGAGCCAGAGGTCTTGATCAGACAAACTATTCAGAAGCTGCTGGTATTGTGACTCAGAATTTGACATATGAGCAGGATGAGAGGGGGAATGTCAGACTTATATGGAAGTCAACATTATGCACTCTACAATCCATTAAGATCTAATTTCAGAGAAATTAATCTCAAAATTAATGAGATAAGCTTTCAAGAGAAGAATTAGGAATGACTTGAGCCAAGAGGCTATGAGAGAAACAACAAGGGCGTACAAGAATAAGTATGCTTAATTGAGCTGCAAAATGAACATCGATGGCAAGAGTCTCCTGTCTAGGACAAGGAGCAAATTAGGAAATTAAGGACGCCAGACCAAGATCCTGAATATGACAGCGGTTCATATACCCTGATGGGGGGAAAACCAGATCCTGGAACTAATATCATCATGAGTAAATTGATCAGCCCAGCATGATAGTAGATTGTGGGACCGCACTCTAAAAAGGTGGTAGCAAGGAGGAAGAGGAAGAGCACCATATTCCAAAAGTTAACCCAAGTAGCGTTGATTATTGACGAGTGTACTCCACTTGAACCAATGATGTGTTTGACCAAGTGTCCGAGTGGTGTTCTCATGCCCCACTCCTTTTATAGCTGGAAATCTAGGCAAGTTGGAGATGTGTTGGGATTTTTGCCCATATTTCCAGCCTGCTAGATTATCAGAGATTGCTAGGGGAAAATTCCCTCAGGCGAACTGAATTGGAAATCAGTTGGCCCAAGTTTCAGAGTAATTATGTTTTGGGGAGTTTGGGATATTTGCCTGGTCATATCCATTGAGGATCAATCCGGACTAATACTTAAGATTTCATCAGTTGGAGTTGCTGACGAAATAGGGGATCTGATATTGATTAACTATCAGGTGTACTAATTGGGATTGGTCAGGTTCCTTCATTAATTAATTGGGAATTTAAGGATCAAGTTGTGAGGCAAGTGATGCATCCTAAAACTAGTGAATCAAACAGTTGATGCGTGACCTTCCTTAATGAGTAATAAGCCCATTAACTAAGCAGGTCGCTAGCCAAATATGGTTGGTTCACTTGGATCAAGAGGAAAATGTTAGGGACATGTTTTTTGACTCTTTCCAATTTTAGGTCTTGAGGATGTCCAATGATGGAATCCTAGCCAGGATGGGGAAGACCATCGCTGCCAAGACAAGGTTGGGTGATTCAACAGCAACGGCTTTATTTCATCAAAGAGGTATCAATGGAGGGTTAGACAACTGAATCCCCACTATAAATTCCCTAGGATTCACTATAATAAAAAACAGATAATGAGATAATATTACATATATATAGTTCTAAGTTATTTCACCCTGTATATAGTTTAACGAGTAAAGTATCATCAGCTTTCAGTTGTGCTATTCTTCTCAAGGATATTATTGCTGTGTGCAATAATTGGAAGACTCTTAGTAAAGGTAGTAAAGATCTGAGCGGGAATCATGAGAAGAAGGAGACACAATTGGGGATTGCTGCTGACTGTGTTTTAGAATAAAGTTACAGTCACCAGGGAATCTCAGTAAAGATTGGGTTGGACAGAACAAGGGAACAAATTCCTACAATCATGACATCACAAGTATTTAATTGGGAATACTGGCTGAGCGTTGGGCCAAGATATAAGAATTCATACTCAACTACGGATAATAGTCGTCATACTGTTATCAATCGATAATTTATTATACTATACAAAGCAGATGAAGTGCATGAGGAAACCGAACCTGTGCAGTAAAAAGATCACTAGGGTTGTTTACTAATAAAAAATCACTCAAGTAAATATTTACATCCCCTATTACTGATTACACTCTGGGGAACCCCAAATAGGGAAAAAAACAAGTGCCACAAGCAACTGTGCCATGTTCTAAACTGTAGTGGTTTTCATACAATGGGAAAAGATAGCATAGTTTTTAAAGAGATCTATCACCACAATAATCACATCATACCCTAAGAGTGTAGAGTTAACAATAAAGTCCACTGACAGTGACGTCCATGGTCCCGCTGCTTCTTGAAAAAGGTGGAGGAGGACATTCTTCCCTGTCCTATCTGACTTGGACCTAGCGCAGATCAAGTATCGCTCAATACAGGTAGTTCCTCTTTTGTCAGTCCAATACTATCAACCATATTTTGTTGAGATTTATGCATTTTTTGTGCAGGATACACCATGGATTGTGAATCATGATGCTCCCTTATGATGTGGGATGTAGCTCTGAGGAAGCCCATAATTTTTTGCAGAAAAGCTATTACCCTATTCTATTTGAAAATATCATCTAGAATGGGCTTTACCGGCATCTTCTCTGATATGAGGTCTCATCCTTCAGTATCAGTAGACTGATTCCAATGCAGCATTCAGGAGAGAAACTTCATTGACATGAAATACCTGGACTGGGTCAGACATAGTAAACTCAGTCACTGAAATAGGTGAAGTAACAGGTATAACAGCGTCCAGGGGAGAACCTTCAT